>PVHP010025311.1:0-25446 GCA_004024765.1 Zapus hudsonius | reverse complement strand
CCTGAGCAACAAGAGACCCTGTCTCAAAATAAAGCAGAACAAAATAAAAATAACTAAATCAATTAAACCTTTGGTTATTTTTTGAATTGTAATAACATAATTAATAGATCTAATACCTACCAGAATATAGAGGAGACATGATGAAAAGACAGTACGTAAGTGAATCAATTTTCTCTTTCACAGACCATTAACATCTGTAGTTTTAAATGTATAAATATATAAATCACAACCTTTATCTTATTATTTTCAGAACTTTGAAAACCAAAACAAAAAACACTTTCATGTTGAGGAATGAAAATGAGAGGAGAGGATCAAGAAGGAATTTTTACCTTTTACCCTTCTGCTCTGTTCACATTAAAAGTGAATGAATAAAAGTAATATGAAAATTATTACTAGTGACAGCTACTGTTTACTTCATGATTGCATTGTTGAGATACCAAGTTGGACGAGATCGGGCTCATTCAGGGTGTTATGGCCATAGACAAGATACCAAGTTGGATGTTCTACTTTATTTATCTCAATTAAATCTTCACACCTCATATATTTTACCATTATTAAGAAGATGAAACATATTAGCCCATTTCTAAGGACTAGGAAGCTACACATCAAAATTCCAATTATAACAAAAGTGCATAAAACATTATTGAGGAGAAAAAAAATTTTAGCAACCTGCACTGTACTTCTCATGATATTGAAGTCACTTGTGTTTGACTTCCCTAGCATTCAAGATACAGGGAAAGAGGTGCTCAGGTGCATTTATGAAAACTTTGAATGATAGTCATTACTTGGGAGTCAATTCTAGAAGAATTGTCACACAAGGTATGTTTGATACTGTGATTATGATTGGCCTAAAGAGAATAAATTTATTTTATTTTTAATGTTTCTCTTGTTGATCTACTAGAGAAGCCCAGGGCATGGTATTCTAACATTGAAAGAAATTCTTCAGGAAAAGCGGATAGTAGACTCTGGACATATTGATTTCTGGAGCTCCACCTCAGCATCCTTCAGAAAACTGATTCTGCTAGATGTTAATTATCATAAAATATGCAACAAATTCTAAACTTTTATTTGTAGATTCAAAACTGTTTCAGCATATTCAATACTCATAGAAGTCCAATAATAAATAAAGCTGATTAAATTTATTTGACCAAGTCTTTCCCTAATTCATCTTGTGGGTAGACTGTTTTTCTAATTAATATTCACATAGCAGAAGCCAGATGTTGGGAAGCATTTGTTTATCTGAGCATGGGTTGAGCCTCAGGAGCATAAATATGCTAGTCATTGGTAGAGGCTCCCCTAAGCCAGTTGATTCAAATGTGCACTTGACCAGGGCTGGAAGGTGGGAAATTCATAATGGAATTTTGACAGCTGCCTCTATTGCACACATTCTCTGGTGCTGTTTATCCATTTAGGTCCATAGACTTTAGAATCAAGATGCGGAGGTTTGCACTATCATAAAAATTTTGGATTCTGACAAAATCTTTCCTAGACTCAGAGTTCTTCCCCACACTTCCACATGGGATAGACTGCAGAGATATCTGCAGCCGAATTAGACTGCTCTCTTCCCCACATATCTCCCAAATGCAGGGCTGTCTGTATTTTGAATCTGTCCAATCAGCTCTCTGAATGGTGCCTTCAAATCATTCAGTGTTTTGTCATTGAGAACAACAGAGGTGATTGCATTCCCTAGCATTTAAAAGGCAGCTACTATACCTGGAGACCAGATGATGAAAGAGGTGGGGGACCCTGACAGAGTATCTAGTTCTGAATACAGCAGCTTCCTGAGGAGCACTGGCAAGAAAGTTCTTTATACATTCTACTCTCTCCCATATAGAGAGAACAGAACAGGGAAACTTCCAGAGAGAGGTTCAGGTTTACATTTATATAGTAGAGACTATTGACCAAATATATAACCGTTTTATCATTACTAAATCTTATGTTGAGTTCTTCAGGGCAGCAATTAGTAAATACATCTTGATAATACAACAATGTCATTGGGATGATAGTCATCTTTCAATTTGGAAAAGCCTTTAGGCATAATTCCAGTTGATCTCAAAACACTATCAAATTATCTTGATAAAGGTTAACAAGTAGGATTCTGCACCATTTAGAATTAGAATTTAATCTGTCAGACAAGCATTCTTATCCTCACTGGTTCTGATGGTAGTATTATGCTGCACCCTTTGAAAAGATATTAATAACTGGGCTTTAATACAAGATTGTACAGCTTGACTCATAGATAGTTCCTGTTTGTAGAATCAAAGGCAAAAAAGATCAATGAACATAACAATAAGTCTAACCCCATCTCAGTGTGAAAGGAAGGGTAGAGCAATAATCAACAGAGACTCCTTAATGCAAGATGTTAGATGGAGTGACTCAGGCTGCCCATTGTTCTGTTTTTATGAGGAAATATTGGATAGAATCTCAATACCTCTGGCAGAAAGAGGATTTTTAATGATATTTATAATCATTTAAGTAAATAACAGATTTTTTTCAAGATTGTTGTCTTACTAAATTATAGGAAAGGACAAGTCTACCAGCCATAAAATATAGAAAAAGCATGAAATGATTTATCCAATTACCTGAAGAAATGTACATTTCTGTACTTTCCTCTGGAGAAGTTATAACAATTCGCCAGAATCTTGAATGTGAGCCAAAGTTATTTGCAGAAATTTACTAGGGCCCCTGTTTCCCACAAAGGAATGCAATACTCTGGAATGATTTGAAGTTAAATAGTTAGACATGACTTCTTCCATTGCACTACAGATTTGGGCGAACCAGAAGGGAGGAACCAGGGAAGGAACCTTGAAAGAAAGAGGGAAAGGGAAGAAGCAGGATGCTAAAAAGCAAGAGGGGGCTGCACTGGTTGTAGGTAAGGCCTCTAGAAAGACAGCTAGAATGGGGTAAAGTCCATTTCTTTAGGAAAATTCCATTCATTCTTAGCCTATCTCATCTAAACCAAGGGATGCCCAAAATGTTCTGACTTGTTATTTTCTTATTTCTTCTAAGGGTTCTAACAACAATCACTATCATTCTACATGCATAGCAGTATAGATGCCAGAGGATAGTAAGGCTGAATTAGCTTGCTGAACCTGCTATGGGAGCAGCTGCATTGTTATGTGGGAACAAAACAAAACCAACAAAAACAATCTTGCTGTGGCCTAATGTTATCTGGTCAAAAATTTCTGGCTCCAGCGCATGCACATGGTGACATCTTAGGATGATTATATTGAGTACCAAAGACTGTTTATAGAATGAACTAGTGATCTTATCTAAAATATCTCAAGGGCAAAGATGAAAAGAAACGTCAATGTATAACTATATAAAGCGGATGGTGGCCATTGGGAAGGCTTGAGACAGCTTTTTAGCAATGGTTTTCCCATCATTCTAAGAAAGTCCTGAGTATGGAATGGAATATATGTGCACATAAAGGCGCTCTGAGATTTAAGAAAAGATTAGGCTGGGTTATCCAGAGAGGGTTTTCTCTGGGTAATGTTGCAAACAGTAGTAGGTTTAGTTTGTTATAATTTTGGTTCCTTCTCTGTCTTCTCTGTTTCACAGAATCCAGTCCGATTTCATTACCACAGGACCATGATCTCAGAACTAGCTGCTTTCTTCATCACCTCCTACATTCCTCCTACTCCTTCTTCTATACCCCCTCTCTCTCCTTTTCCCCTCCTCACATGCCCCCCATTCTTTGTTTCTTAATGAAAATTGATTCTTCTTTGGAAAATAAGCTCATAAGAACTTGTTTGTTTCATCACCCCTCCCCCAGACTTGGCATTTTTTTCCTGGGAATTCTCCATGAGCATAGAGTTCACAGGATTCAAATCTCTAGGACAGAACTTTAAACTCTAAGCAGTGTAAGAACTCCTTCCTTGAATTGTTTGTAAGCCACAGGTGTCGCTTCCTACTCTTAAGGACATTTCTACTCTCAAATTAACATACAGAAAGTATTCATTTAAATAGTATTCAATCTACATGTATAAGCTGGAAAGTTGACCATACTTCTGATATCTCTCAGAAGGCCACTGTTTATCACTGTATTGTGTTCATTTTCCTAAAAACTGAAAACATTGGTACCCATGCCAACAAGGTATTTATAAATATTTAACATGTAACATGTAGCTTGCACTGTAAAGTGATCAGGTTTTTGTATATTTTTGTATAGTGTGTATGCATGTGTATATGGGATATATGTGTGTGTGTGTGTGTGCATTTGTGCAGGTCCACATTGGAATACATATATATGTACATATATCTACACACATTTATTAGGTGCTGTGCAAAAACATTGACTTGGGCCATACATAAATAGCTACCATTCCAATGCACAGACATGTATATTATTACTCCTCTCAGATTTCCCAACACATATCACAAAGCAGACAGTCAATAAATACATAACTGTAAGTGAAATTGAATTGATAATCAGTCAAATTGATTAACTTAACCTTCTGCTTGTACAACACTCCAAAAGCTAGAAACATGCTATTAGGTGTCACAGCGGACTCAAAATGGTTCATTAAGTATCGTTTATGTGAAATTACTTTGCCAAAATTTATATAAATATTAGGCTGTTTTATGGTTCCATAAAACACAAATATTTGAAATATTATGTTTGTAAAATGTAAGTACTATTTAATAATAGACCCTGTATTAATAACAACTAATGGCATGAGATCATTAGTTGAGGGATAGTTTCCTGATGTAAAATATCAAATATAGGACAAATCATGTTTGTTTGGTTTTTCTCCTTGTCTTAGCATTGAATGTTTGTATGTGACATAGTGACATAAGAGAAATAATTTCCTGTTAAAGTATCACAATCCACTTGAATATGGAGACACATAATTATAGTAAACGCTATTTTATGTAGTTGGTTATAATGTTCAATATTTAGATATTCTTTTAGGACATAAATGTTATCTTACTTGCCCAGTTAAGACTTGAAGAGAGGGAAAGTTAATTCTAATGAGGATAGCAGGTTGATTTCTTAGCTTCAAATATGGTCAACATTTTCCTAGAGTGCATTTGAGTTGCATCTTACACCATTTAGACACCAAGATGAACGTCACAGAATACAATGGATAGTTTAGATTTTCTCTCTAGAGAAGCATGAACGTTGATTTATTTTGACAACTGTCTTATATAGCAAACAGAATCATTTTAATAAAAAAACAATTCTTTATTTAGTATCACAATGTGTGTGTTAACTTGAGCTATATTTGTGGCGTTTATACAGTGTAAGATCTTTTTTTGAGTCTAAAAGCAGGGTAGAACTTCCTTTTCTTTTCCACTAGAGAGACTTTACAGGAGAACTGCAAGACAACAATTCACAAGAGTTAACAGTTATTGAGCCTCTCGTGGGCATATGGTACAAAACTGAGGCCTTTAGGAAATATATCTTTTAAATGTCCATGTTGAGAAAACACACTGGATCCACTGTCACAATGAAAAACCCTCTGTAAGGGGAAATGTTACTGTTCTATTAGATTACTTTTGGTGCATATGCACTTTATGTGAAATTAAAATCTATATGGACACAGGCCCGTGTATTCTTATAAAATGAAGCTACGGTATTGCTATTCCCATCCTTAAGTTGTGCCGTGCTGTATCATATTCTTGTCGAAATGTAGCTATAAGAATTCTGTTTTGTAGGAAATAGTACAAAGTTGTTTTAAAAATGATTATACAATGACAGCTTCCTTCATTCATTTGCAAATCTTTATTGAGTACCTGCCACTATATGTGAGAAAAATCTGGATGGTGTGGGTGTGCACACTGCAGCATACAGAACACTGTTCCTGCATCTGTGGGCCATCTATTCAAATGGGAAAGTTCAAACAATAAAGCAGGATTTAAGTAAATGCACATTCTCAGTGTTATGCAGAAATTTGAAAAAAGGAATAGGGTTGCAGAGAGAGTCAGAAACACCATTTGAGATGGAGTAGCCAGGGGTGACCCCTCCTAGGATCATAAATGAATCAAGACACAAATGCCATGTGAGTGTCTAGAGGAAGAGCAATCTATGTAGGGAGATTAAGTGCAAAAGCTGGGAAGCAGAAATGAACTTGACATGCAAAGGTCATCAGGGAGAAAATATTGCTGGAGCCGAGTAAGCAAGGCGAGGAATTCAGGGGCTGCTTTCTCTAGAAGGGATTTCAGCTTCATTGCTCCAGTAGACATGCACAGTCATCTCTCCAATCAGTCCAGGTGGCAGAGAACCCAACAGTACAACTTTCCATCCGACCCTTCTTTACTTACAAAGCATTCTTTCACAAGGAGCATTTTTAATGTAAAGAGCCCTCATCCCAGGCCTATAGTTAACATTGGTTGCCTCAAGTTTTCAGAATAATTTGCTAACAGGAACAGTATACTCTTTTAAGCCTTATGTGGTGGTTTGATTTCTTTGTCTTCTCCTTCCTATTGCCTAGCATGTCAATTGAATAAACTCTCTTCATCTTGTATGTATCGTTTATAAATTACTGAAATAATTATGTATAATTATGTTAAGCTTGATAAAACTTCATCCAGAATTCACAGGAAGGATTCATAATAATCCTTAGCATGAGGGAAGACTATAAACTATAATTTTGAATATCTTGTGCTTCACTAAGAGTCAAAATTTTAGCAAACTTTCTGAAGTGACCCTTTTAGACATTTAAGGGGCAGCTTTAAAGTCTCCATCTTGTTTTCCAAAGATATCACAGCCATAGTGCTTTGAATGCTGCCTTCTCTTCCCCTACCCACCAAGATTTCCTTCATTTCCGTGGAAGTCTGGCATATGCTGGATATAGAGAAAAAGATATAGAATGAAGTGAAAGGTAGTTGGTGAAATAAGCTATCTGTATTCATGTAACATGGGATGAGGGATGATACAGCTCTTAGAGTCTTTTATCCCATTAAGAGTCAGATGCCCCTACTTCTAAGACTAATAAAAACTATTTTCTAGTTAAAGACCACCGATCATCAAGAAGTGTAATCAACATAAAAGACATAAAAGGACCTATTTCATTCCAGCAGAATAATAGGGTAAAACTTGAATAGGGAAATATTTGGGGGCACAAAGGCAGGGCCCAGCACATTTTCTAACTTGTCATTCTCCCAAAGATGGAAGCTGCTGAGGCTGGAAAGATGCTCAGTGTTTACAGATGCTTGCTTGTAAGCCTGAGCCCAGGTTCAATTTTCCGGCAGCCACCTAAAGCTGTACACAAAGTGGTGCATGCATCTGCAATCCTAATGCATCGATAGCAATGTAAGCAGAGCCAGGGGGATCTAGAAGCTGACAAGCAGCAGCCACAGCAGCAGCAAGAGAGACTGTTTCAAGAAAGAAGGTGGAATGAAAGGAGAGACACCCTGAGATTGTCCTCTTGGCTTCCACACGCCATAAACAACACACACACACACACACACACACACACACACACACACACACACACACACACGCAAAAAATAGAAAGCATATGGAAACTGCTGAACCACATTCCAGGGTCTTCCCAAGGACCAAAGATGATTTTCCTTAGGGATCACAGCCCAGGCTGACCACTGCTTCTTATCCTCTTCCTCCTCGTAAGACTCTTGCTGGTAAAAAATCCTGGACTGGGGAGTTGTTGTGTAGGGAGTTGACTTGCATCACTCAATGAGAAAAATTTAGAAAAGCAAATCTAACCTTTGATTATGTTCCTCCAAGCAGTACTACAGTTAGAGTTTAAATGAATCCTCATTTTTTATATTTAAATAAAATCTAATTAATAACAACTCCTAAGGTTATATGTATTGTGTGGATAATAACAACTAGCCAGAGTATTGACTAGTCCTATGGAGGCAGTCCAACAGAAAAAAAAAATGCGTTTTTAGGGAGAATTTTCAATTGGGATGAAACTGTGAAAGTGAATCTAAAGAGGACTTCCCATTTTTTCAGTCCAATTTTTAAGTTTCATACATATAAATATCATGTTTCTGCCAGTTTCCCAGAAGAGGTTGACTTGCAAGCTAAAACACCTATAGGAGCCAGGCACTTAATATTGATTTAATAACTAGGTACCATCTGCATGGTCTAGACAGCAACTGCATATTAAACACTTGAGAATGCAGCCTTCCCTTTTTCAAAGAAATGCATTCTCTCTAGTTGGGAACAGTAGGTCACAGGAACAACAGTTTGTCTGAGAGTGGTGCCCTGGGAAGGGTAGCGGCCCTCTGGAGAACCATGGGCTCATTAAAGGTCACCACAGCTTCTCTGCTCTATTGTTGCCTGGCTGAAGTACAAGCCAAGGTGTTATTAGACTTCACAAAAAATATCCAGATATCTGATTTTTATGGGAGTTTTCCCAATTTTAAAATGCCCATTCTAAATTTTAAATATATATATATATTGGCTAGAGCCAAGCATGGTGGCACAAGCCTTTAGTCCCAGCACTTTGGAGGCAGAGGAAGGAGGATCGCCATGAGTTCGAGGCCACCATGAGACTACAGAGTGAATTCCAAGTCAGTCTGGGCTAGAGTGAGATCCTATCTCAACAACAACAACAAAATTTGTAACAACAAAATATTTTGCCTGTTGCTGCTAATTTCCAAGTTGTGTGGTATATTTAGAAAAAGAAAAATAGTTTTATATTCATTCATTCAAACAATTTCCCCCTAAAATTTCTCCTTTGTTTATAGGCTTGAAATCAGTGTTTCTAATTCCAAACTCTCACTTAACTGACTCTATTATCTTTATGATGTAATCAATAAAGTAGCTCTTCGTCTATCAACATGAATGCATAGTCATCACATGCTAGTGAGAAATAAAAAAGTTGTAAATCATATATATATATATATTGTGTGTGTGCATGTATGTATAAAAATATACATTACCATACATTTGACAAACTTATAGAATGTGTGATCCCTGGATTTAACTCCAGTGTCAACTCTGATCTTTGAGATAAGATGTGTGTTTCTGTGGGTCATCGGTTGTAAGAAATGCACACCTCCGGATTAGAGCGTTGATAGTGGATAGAGCTGTGCATTCGTAGGGACAGGGATCATATGAGAAATTTCTGAAATTTGTTCTAAATTTTATTGTGAGCCTAAACTGCTCCTTGAAATATGCAAAATGAGTTTCTGTGAATTTTAAGCACACTGAAACCAGAATTTTACACATATCCAAAAGTAAGAAAAACATAAACCCCTGTGTAACTGAAGGATAACCAGTTGAGGATCTTGGTTACTTCTGGGCAGAAGAGGGAAGTGTGAGATGAAGAAATTGATCCAGAGTGATGGCATTTTATTTATGTTTTTTTAAATATCCGATACTGTTTTGACAAAATGTAAAACGTTGTGACATCTCAATAATTGGTTCTGAGGCATCCCATGGTTTTTCCATGTTCCTGTTTAAATTAACTCATAAAACACGGTGGGTGTAACTTAGTAGAGTGTTTACCTAGCTTGCATGAAGCCCTGCGTTCAGTCCCCAGCACTGCATAAACTTGACGTGGTGAGGAATATCTGTAATTCAAACACTCTATACCTGTAAGCAAGGAAGATCCAAATTTCAAGGTTATCCTCAGCTTCATCAGGAGTTCAGGTGCTGACTGGATTACATGAGACCGTGTCCCTAAATAAATAAATAAATAGTAAGAATAAGTGTTTTAAAAAGTGTAAAAAAATATCATGACTAAAGTAGACTAGTTATTCCTTCAAGCTGGTCCATGTACTGATGCTTTTTCTTTTGACACCTACAAAAGGTCTTCTTCTGGAACCATGAGCACCTGGTCTCTTAACTACTCTCTCTGCTGAGCCTAGTTGGGTTGCAACTATTCTGTACCCAGGGCTATACATTTCACCTCACAGCTGGGGTCCCAAAAATGTTCTAGTGTTTCAGTGTGGCTGTGCCCCAATAATAGTATTACAAATTTTTGTTGCTTTGCATGACTAGCCAGAGTTTAGTGTGTGCTCAACTCACATACTGCTGAACAGCATTGCTGGCCCAGGCAAGGAATTCTCTTGGATGGAGTTATAGTGGATCTATTGAGTTCTTGCAGTAGATGCTTTCTTCATGCTCTAGTGGACATCACTAATTCCTACCTAGTGGATTCAGTATCAGTGGATACCTAGTGGATTCAGTATCTTTTCAGTGATAGAAAGCTTATGCAGTAAATTTCAGCATTATGAGAAACTAGGGAAAATGGGATTCTGGGATTAAAGCTCCTAGTCTACTAACTCAGATTACTAAATGGAGGAATTTCTGATCAAGGGGAATTAGATTCCTCACTGTTTATATTTCCAAACTTAACTCTCAACATACATGGTACTTAAATGGAGTTGGTTAAAGTTTAAACGTCTAAATATTCTGCAAAAGAATGAGCTATTGAGCTTGTAGCATTAACAATAGTTTATAAAGAGCCTGATTTTAGCTCTTTACTCATTTTGTTTTTCCCAATATGAATGTGTATAAAGTTCTAATGGGATAGGAATCACATTGATTATATACCAACACTTATGTAAAAAGTTTTTTTTTAATTTACTCTTAATGTAGAAAGCCTGAGAAAATTTTCTGTGGAACAGAACATGAGACCTACAAGTTAGTAGCAAAGAATCCAAGGATTTTTTTTTTTTTTTTGCATCAAGAATGGCAAAGTCATCAAACACTGACCAGCGTTGTCATTGGGGCACAAACTAGTTGTGAACAGAAAGGAGTTCAGCCTAGAATAATTGATATCTTTGGCACTTCTGGAATCCCATTCCTACTCTACAGATCAAACAAACAAGAGATGAGAAGTTGTAGGCTGTTTCAAACACTCATCTAGTAGGTCTTTCCCCCAAAGGCAACCCCTGCAGTGGGTTTCGAAAACCTTAGACAAGAGTCTCTACAGAGGAACTCTTTTGGGAAATGTTAAGGGGAAAGACTAGACTTCATGGTATTCCTATCAGCTTCAGTCGCCAAGCAGGAATTGCATACGGGGTGATGAGTCAGGTGCATCAGCTTTCCAGGGAGGCGCTGGCCAGCATGACCATGCAAACCCTCTATGTTCCAACAGTGGCTTATTAACTTATTGCTCTCGCTGCTCATTGACAAACCAAAATTATGTGTCCATTGATGTCACCTTTCACACATATAGTCCAGTTCCTCTTCTATATTAGGATTTCCATGGGGGCAATGGGCTGACCCCACATCTCCTTATTTCCCTCCAGAGTACCAACTATGGGACTCTTTGTAGCTAGGGAGCCCATTTTGCATCATATATTTTTTTTTCCTTAAGAGAATCACCTTTCCCAAAAGGAGACATACCTTCCTTCAATGAAAGTACACATATTAAACCAGCTATGGTGGCATATGCCTATAACCCCAGCACTATAGATGTGGACATAGGAAAATCACAAGTTCAAGATCAGTCTGAACTACATAGTAAGTTCAAGTCCAGCCTAGGCTACATAGGTAAACACTCAAAAAATGGGGTAGTAGTAGAATGTTTACCCAACATGAATTAACAACCTGTGTTCAATTCTCAGCATTGGATAGGTATCTTAAACTTACTATCCTGGATCTTCCTTGCTTCCTGTGTTTAATCTTTTCTCTTGATAATTTCCATATGCCATAACCTTTTTTGAGAAAGCTCTGAAAATATGGTGTGCATTATAGTAGGAAACAATTCTTGGAAGCCCATGTGTTCCCTCCCAATTCTAATATTTTTCCTTCAGAAGTGATGGATGGTATCCTATAGTTTAGACAGGATGAAACCAAGCTCCTCTTCCCCCCCTCCTCCTTCAAACTAAGTCCATAGAGACTTCCATCAAGCAGAGGAATCTTTTCCTTATGTCTCAGTATTGTAAAATTCTATCTAACATGTTTCCAGGGTGCCAGTGAGTGGTTACAGACCTGCTCACATAATCCTAACGTGCATGTTTACTGTTTTCCCCAATTAGTCATGGTGTATTAAAATGAACAAAATATTCTCAAGTCTTTTGGCAGCTCTTTCTGCTGAGGCACTCATATCCACATTAAAGGAACAAAGATTGCATGTATTCTGACTTAGAAATAAAGAGACTTTGAGAATGGTGAGGGAAAAGCTAAATGACATTGGGAGAACAGCAGTCCCTAGAGCAGAACACAATAACTCTTAAGGCTTAAGATTTACAAAATAATTTAAATTTTGCTGATGCTTCTTCTTCAGCCTTAGGCTTTCCTGGGCTCTAAAGAAGATTCTAGGATGTGAAATGAACCAAGTATCGATCCTGCTTTAGGATAATCCTCTCATCTATGGAGTGTGAATTGAAGGAGATTAGTGGATATGATGAATAAAATTCTAGGTTTCTTTCTTTTTTGATGGTTAATATTCATCAGATGCAATTCCACCTTTTCATGTGGCAGGGTAGCATCCCCAAGAACCAATGGGATGTGAGCTAGAATTCTAGCAGGAGCACCTAACATAACTAGCTGACTGTGTTTACTGACCACATTGCTTTTCTGTTAGGCATCGGTTTAAGTGTTTCACTCATAGTAACCCTTTTAATCCTCACAGTAGTGCCAGGAGTGGGGTATCATTACCTCATCCAGCTTAGTGATAAGGACATTCATTGAGAGAGAGGGAAAGTCAATGTGCTGGATCTGAACCTGGTCAGGAAGGCACCAGCACCGGGTGGCTTGCCCATGGTGAGCATTGCCACTCTATACTCACAGCAAAGAAAGATAAGCTGAATCGTGAGGAACTCTTGAGAGAAAGACTTCATCCTCAAGTATTCAAGGTTTGCCAGGTGGTCTGGTAAACAAACGTTGTCCAACACTGTTGCACTCTGGCACTGTAAAATATTTTCTAGCTCAAACTACAAAACATATGACTAGCATGTGCCCCTCAGCTCCCCTGTTACTACACAGGAAAATCAACAGGATCCTTTATTTATAATGTCCTATGGGTTTCAAACAGCATTGTTGTTTTTTAATTTCTATTCTGTTTTCTTTTTTAAGAATAGCTCAGTGGCTGGAGAGATGGCTCAGTGGTTAAGGCACTTGCCACCAGTGCCTGAGGCCCCCAGTTCAATTCCCCAATACCCACATAAGCCAGGCCCACAAGGTGGTGGCCCTGGTGTGCGCTCTCTCTCTCTCTCTCTCTCTCTCTCTCTCTCTCTCTCTCTCTCTCTCTCTCTCTCTCTCTCTCTCTCTCTCTCTCTCTCTCTCTCTCTCTCTCTCTCTCTCTCTCCCTCTCCCTCTCTCTCTCTCCCTCTCTCTCTGTGTGTGTCTGTCTGTCTTTTTCTCTTTCTTAAATAAACAATAAATAAATAAAACTTAACTTTAAAAACAATGAAAAACAGCTCAGGCTGTCCTCATACTGTCCATGTAGCCAAAGCCATCATTGCCTCAAATTCTTGTTTTATGTTCCTACTGCCTCCACCTGTAGAGTGCTGGCTTTACAGGTATGCACCATCATTCCTGACTCAATTCCTCATTAATTGATGTCGAAGATTAGCCTAAGGGCTACACTGACAATAATAATAGTGAACAGCCTGTTTAAGCTATCTTTCAGAGTCTATGTTTCTTGCCACAGTATCTCCTAATCAAGATAATGTGTGATGTGTATCCATCTGGCTCGTTCGACTGACAATACTTGCTGCATCTCACTTGACTGTATGCTTCTCAAATCCAAATCCCAGAGCACAGCATGTACATAGCTTGATTTTTGGAAGCTCATAGTTTGCCCAGAGTCAGATGAGTTCAGATAATATTCCTCTAGAAATATGGTTGAGTAACTTACTAAGTTTTTTTGTACAACCCCACAACATTAAGAAATCCATCCTGGAATTTCTTGTTTACTTCAATCCTGCTTGATAGATCTGGCTGTTACAGATTCAATGTTGACTATCCTCTAAAGACTCATGTGTTGGAGCTTGGTCATCAGGTCCTGGTGATATTGGGAGGTGGTAAAATTTTAGGAGGTAGTGCCCAATAGAAGTAAGTGGGGTCATTGGGGCATGTCCTTGAAGAGGACATTAGGACCCTGGCTATTCTTCCTCTTTCTTGACTTCCTGAAGCCATGAGATAAGCAGATGTGCTCTGTCAGGTGTTCCCCACCATAATGTGCTGCCTCACCACAGGCCTGAAAGCAGTGGGTCAACTGACCACCAGCTGAAACTTCTAAAACCGTGAGCCAAAATAGGCTTTTTGTCCCCTTGAAGTTGACTATCTCAGGTATTAGTTATAGTAATAGAAATCAGACTAACATACTGATACAGATGGTCTTTTCCCAGTAGAAAAAACCCATTGGCCAGATGTCTCAAGTGGACTTTCAGAAGAATTATTCTATCAATGCTTTAGCATGAGGTACAGACTTCTGAGAGCTGCATGAACCAGGTAGATGCCCTGCCTTGGGTTTGGAGTTATCTACCATGGCAGCTTCTACCATGGTGTCGTGGAAGAAAGTGGACAGGACACACTGTGCTTGCTTCATCTGAGGAAGGCAGGTAGAGGAGGACATACCATAGTGTCTGAGAAGAATATGAATTGTGAAACTCCTATCTACATGACTCACTGAATACATTCTCATAGATCACCTGAATAAACTCTTTTCTCAAAAATAGGTCTGATATGCAGCCCTAACCTCCTAGGCTTAAACCAAAGTTCTTCTCTGCTCTACTCTCAATATCTGATGACTCAAGGAAATCTGATGTAGTTCTGTATGTTTATGTGCATTACGTTTTTCTAATGCCTTTATATTCCTTCTTCCTGGCATATACGTTTTCCCCATTTCCATGTGTCTGAAGTCTTATTTGTAAGGTCTAAACACCCTCTCTAAAATGAAACTTGACCCAATTCTATCAACACTACCCTATTCTCTGTGTTTCTACCACTGTGAGAGGCCCTCGAGTGCATTTAGTAGGTGTGCCCTTCCCTAGTTACACTCATTGATAGGCTGCTTTGATGTTTCCTACTGGGCCACTAGCTCCTGTGAGGGAAGTGATGTCTTGTCCATCCTGGTTTTCCTATAGGGTGCTTAACATTGTTCCCTTCATACTGGAAGTAATTGTGTGTCTCATTAAAGTGAATGAGAGAGGGTCTAAACTTTGTGGAAATCTCTGGGCATTTCTCTCAGAGTGTCTGACTGCATTTAGTTTCGCATGAGGTGATAAGGAACAGAGAGCTGGTCACTTGCTGTGGTCCTTCTGTATTCTTCAGGAATCAAGTTGCCTCCTGGTGGATAGACATACCCTGCAGACTTTATAGATTGAATGCATTTTTAACAACACTATCAAAGAGAATCAAGCCAGAGCAGCTTCAAACATGAAATTACAAAGGGAAGTATCTAAACAATCTGCAGTTTATTTGATTTACAGTTAGGAAATCTATTGATTCTTTTTTTTCTTAGTTATTACATGTGATCATTTTGCTTGCTAAACCAGAAATGTTTGTGTCCATCTTTGTGTAGCCCCCTCTGAGCCTACATAGCACAAAGCCAAGGGAATGAATTTGCATTTTGCTGCAAGTATGATGCAATAAAAGTTACAAAATTAGGTTTATAAATAGTGTTTGATTTTCAGGACCAACTGACATACCTTACCCATTGATTTTCTAGATTGTTTTGGGAATGTTTAATTTCAAGTTTCCTTTATACTGTTGCTTATACAACTGAATAGTGATCGAAAAATCTTTAAATCCCCAGCTAAGATTGGACCTTGGACTGTGGGTGCACATTGTGCTGTCTGGTGGCAAAGATTTGCCATGAATGGAACCTTAAAATTATTACCAGTGTGGGTGAAAATCTCCCTGACTCTCTTTAACTTCTTGCTCTGTCATTTGGCTGTTCTCTGATTGAATCCTTGACATGAAAACGTTACTGTATTCAGCTGTTTTGTTGCATCTCAGCAGCTACTAAGAAACCCTAAGGACCAGGTCTTTCAGAATGTTTTCAGGACTGCAGCCATCACACTGGAATGCTTCATAGAGAAGGGAAAATCTTGGCTGAAACTCAATTCAACAAACACTTATCGAGCAACTGCCATGAGCTGAAAGCTGGAGATGCCATCCATTCCTTGCTTATTTGAGCTTAGAGAGGGATGGAGCCTTGTCATCAGCAATCATATAGGTCAGCCCACAACAAATGCACAAATTAGAAAGGCGCAGAGCAATGGATGCCAAGGAAAGGGAAAACATAACAGTAACTGCAGACCATGTCCTGTCAGGAATGATGTTCAAAGACATTTACCAAGCTGTGGGGCTGGGTCTCAGGCACAATGGGCATTGGCTATAACTTGGGCAATTTCCTGAAGAGCCAGACAGCAGCTGAGTCCTGGGCAGGTTTGTGGGCCTGGGCTTAGGTAGTAAGAAGGCAATGTGAAAAGTGTTTTTTGAATCTCTTTCCCCTGATGGAATCTTCTAAGTGCAAAGCAGCAGGAAATGAGCACAGCCACCTTCAGAGCTAAATATTATTAAGCAGAATTGAAAATGAAGAATTCACATGTTAGAGAGGAGATTGAGCCACAAAGATAGAAAACACTGAAGCAATTTTAATCCAGGTCTTCCTTCTTCCCAAACCCACACTGTCTTTCATGTGTAATAACAAATTTTTACTGACCTACCCAGAGGAAGAACTGGGCCTTACAGGCAAACTGACTGGGTTGGGACCAGGTGGTAGAGCACTTATCATTTGTTAGGACCTGATTTGATTGCCAGCACTGAAAAAACAATCAAAAGATACCTAATCTCCATGAATATGTGACTTCATTGGTTTCACCTCTATTAAAGATCTTACTGTTCTTTTCTTGATTAGCTTTCTTTCCTTTCCTCTCTTCTTACATCTTAAAGAAAGATGTGAGTTTATTAAAACAAAAATCCTTGATTGAGGTTCAGAAGCTCAGAGATTGATCTAGGCACAGATATTTGGGGACCACAGGTGTATTTCAGGAACCATAGAATCTACTATGTCTGCCCAGGCACATTTTTATGGGAAGGTGAATCAGTTTTCTCCATACGTTTTCTAGGCTTCTGTATAGCTCCATTGCATTAGAGGAAATTAAAACACTGCGGAGGGTTAAAATTCAGGTATTATGATGTCATAAAATGCAACATTCTGAAAACACAACATATTCATTTCAAGACTTAAAGCAGTGAGTACTTACTCTTTCACACTTAGAAATGTATTGTTATCAAATAAATGCCACCCCCCTCGCACCTGCCAACTTCAGTTAAGAGTCAAAACATTTTAGACAAAGCCAAGGGTGAAGGAGTTAGGCATCCAGCTTTGGTAGACATGCCCTGCATGGTAGCCAGGGCAAATCTTTAAAGGCCACACAGGTCAATTGGGTCAGCACACAAAACACTTTATTACTTCAGACAAATTAATATTCCTGTCTGACTGTTTTCTCATTTGGGAAATGTAGATGTGTCAAGATTATATGAAGTAAGGTGGTGATGAAGAGGTCTACAGCTGCTCAGCTCTTGCAACAAAGAATGGCCGGAAGGGGGGCACATAGTTTTCACTAACTTCTCTTTTCATTGTTTATCTCTCCTTGCTCCTCGGTTTCTACCGGGCATCACTAGTGTCCCAGAGACTCTGTTCTTACTCAGGCTTCATGTGTGACTTTCCCTCCCCCATCATTAGAGTGTAAACAGATGTAGGACATGATTTTAGAAGCTTGTCACATTTTAATGAAGCAAATACATCTCAAGATTGAAGAAGTACTCAGTCAATATAGTAAATCTAGAAAGAAAGGAAATCACCACCTCTACTGGATGCTTTTTCTACGGAGACCCAGATGCTGAGTGCCACAATATATTTAAATACAGCTTAAGTTCATAGCCTTGCCAATGAAGCTATTCTTCAATCCACACACACTGATTAAAAGCCCAGGATGCATAAAGCTGAGAAAGAGTAATTTCATGTATAGAAATTAACTAGACATGATAAGATTAATTAGGATTCCATGAATATTGTCACATCCTCCTATTTAACTGAAATCTCGTATAACTTTTGTGTCTTTAGAGTTTTTTGAAAGATGAATGGCCATTGCTGCCCATTTTGAGAATTCCATGGCAAAGTCAGTTAAGAAGCATCAGGTTAGCCCTTCTGCACCTAGTCCTCCAGCAACTCTCATCCTGAACAGCATCTCCTTTCATGTTGATGGTTCCATCCAGTATAAAGAAAAGTCCTATTTCTCTGCCTCCGAAGCCCTAGACGCTTACATTGATGATTTCCACTTAAGCTGTGAGCCTCCTGACATTAATAACACAAAGGTTAACCTGGATCAGAGCCCCCTTGAATTTCTGGCTAAGCCAAAGAGTGGTAAGCTTTGATGATTCTCAGAGTTCAGTGTTTAATTATCTGTAGATAGCTGATGCTTTGTGTAAATGTACTCTCTAAACAACCCCTCCCCTTTGGAAAATAATTGTCTTGTAATTTATGTTTTTTCTGTGTATGTCCATGTGTGTATTGGACCATGGGTGTGGGGGTGCATGTGCACATGTATTCACATGCATGTGGAAGCCAGAGGGAAGCTTGAGTGTCATCCTCAGTGTATCAGGTACTTTCTTACTGCTGGGGCAAAATACATGACAGACATCAGTTCAAGGGAAGAATG
This sequence comes from Zapus hudsonius, assembly GCA_004024765.1. Classification (NCBI taxonomy): domain Eukaryota; kingdom Metazoa; phylum Chordata; class Mammalia; order Rodentia; family Dipodidae; genus Zapus; species Zapus hudsonius. The sequence goes on along the minus strand of PVHP010025311.1, from coordinate 6,897 downwards.
GTTTATTGCAGTTTACAGTTTCAGATTAGAATCCATGATGATGGGGAAAGCACAGTGGCAGGAGCTGGAGGCACCAGCCCACAATAGGCACAGTGAGGAAGCAGAGAAAGATGAATGGTGTTGCTCAGCCAGCGTTCTCTGTGTTCATATCGTTCAGGACTCTGAGCCACAGTTAAGGCATGTCTTCCTACCCCAACCAAAGTCTTCCCTCACAGGTCTGATCAGAAGCTAACCTTATCTAGATAATCCCTCACTGGTGATCCTAGGTGTTGCTTGTCAAGCTGACAATCAATACAAACCATCACACTCAGGAATGCTGTCCACCTTTTTGGGGTCAGTGTTTCTCATTGACCGGGAGCTCACCCATTAGGCTAGACTGACTGGTCATAGAAGCCAGGGATCCTCCTGTCTCCAACTCCCCAGCATGTAGTATGTGGATGCTGGTCATCAAACTCAGGTCCTCATGCTTGTGAGGCAAGCACTTGACTGAGCTATCTCCCCAGCCAATTCGTAAATCTTTTTATAAGGTCATTATAAATGTTATGGCTTCACAGCTTTTCAGCAACAGATTCCTTTTACTTGAGAGTTAATTACAGAACAAATCACTGTATTCATTTCAGAGAGACAAATCTATGGTCCTGGGGCCTAAAGCCTTAGGGCCTTATGACTAAAAGTGTTACCAAGTCATATAAAGTGTTCAAGCCAAAGTCACCCCTTCATAAAATGAGAATAATTATAAATATTAATAATACTTCCCATTAATATGGGGGAGCTAAATCACTGAAAATGCAGTATAAGTTGTTGGAGACACAAGGTCCTGGCTTCTTTCTGTGGCACAGTGGAAAGAGCTTGATGTGGTATAGTTCAGGCAACTCAAGGTCTAGTTCCCACTCAGTCCGTGACAGATGAGAGATGAGGACAGTCAACTTTCTCCCTAGGCTTTAATTTCCTTGTCAAGAGATGAAGGGATTAAACTGTATGAGCTCTATAATTTTGAAACTGTATTATGTAGATGGCAGAAAAATAAAATTGGTCCACTCCAGTATATCAATGTTTCCTATTAAAAAGTGTCATTTTAGAAGCTGAAAGAAAAACATGAAATCAAAACCAAGTGTTATTCTGAACTAGTGGCTGATTGACTTTGTAGCCACTGGGGAAATCCAGTTCTTGATTGTAACTTCTCTTATCTATATAAGTAGAAAGAATAATAATGCCACTAGTCATGACAATGCCTGTCCTTCCTATAAATGTGACACAAAAGAACAGCAGAACATGTTATCTTACAAAAGTAAAGTGGGATGTATTGTTGCTGGTTGTAGACTGTTATGCAGATGTTTACCCTATTAGTATTAATTGTTGTACGTGATACGCAAAGTTGGAATAGATGAAGCAGCTTCTCATTAAAAAACAAACAAACATAGAGGTAAATAAGTGTGATATAGCCCTGTGCAAGAGAAAACCAGATTTTCATGTCAACTTTTCTAGCTAAAATATTTGCCATGGTTTGATAAATGGGGACAATGACATGGGGATCGAGGGTGAAAATGTACTTTAAGTGTCTTTATTATCTATGAAATTGAGATGAAAACATATTGGAATTTATTCAGAAATAGTGCTGGTTTTCCTGAGATAGAACGAGTTTTTCTCCTTAAATACAGAGAAGGCCTGGGTTGATGGCACATGTTAAGGACTTGATACAGACAATTCCTTCTTTGGGCCCTCCTGAGTTATTGACTCTACCATTGATGCTATTTTTTTATACAACTTTATGAGTAAAATAGAATTCCAATTTTTTAAAAATATATTTTATTTATTCATTTTTCAAGCAGAGAGAGAGAGAGAGAGAGAGAGAACACCAGGGCTACCATCTTGTGGGTCTGGCATATGTGGGTACTGGGGAATTGAACCCAGGGCCTTAGGCACTGGAGGCAAGTGCCTTATCCACTGAACCATCTCTCCAGCCCTAGAATTCCAATTTTTAAATTAAAAGTGATTTATATTCATGACAAGAAATTTTCAGAGAACAGAAACCAAACATAATTCTAACACTAAAGAAAACTACTATTAATAGTTCCATGTAAACATCCCCTTTGCTACACAGATATATGCAATAAGGAGCAGATTATCATCTGTTTTTAACCTTGTTTATTCATAAATCCATATTTTATTAGCATGATTATATCATCAAAGGAGTTCTTTATCTTCATATTAAATGGCTCTTGTTTTTCATTATCTGTCAGGATATTTTGATTGTCATCAATACCTTGATTACTCAAAACATTGCTGTTGGCACCATCTTACACACGTCTGGCTGCTGTCCTGCTATTTCCTTAGGATAAACTTCAAAATCCAAAAGAATGTACATTTTTAAGGTTTGATTCATAGCATTAAACACTTTTCCAACTAGGACATACCTGTTTTATTCACTGCCAACAGTGGAGTAGAAAGTACCTTAATTCCCCCATATTCACTCCCTAAGATTAAATGAACCTCTTTGATCCTTGCCAAAAGTGTTATTATATTTATCTAACATCTGCCTTTCTTTTGTTGATGTTGTTCAGCACTTGGTAATGGTCTTTACTTAATTTATTTTATACATCTAAGCCTTTACTTCATCAAGCGTATTTTTTTTTTTTTGGTAGAAAGCTTGATTTTTTTTTTAATAATTCCATTGGCCACCTTTATCATAGCCTTCAATCACATGTTTACTTGGGCTTATCTCTTGAGATTTTACTCCATTGATGCACTTATACTATTTCTATACAATTATCACTGCTCTAATGACAGTAATTGTTCAATATCTTTGTCAGGGGCAGATAGAGAAAGTTTACTAGGAGGTATATGTGTTCATTTATTCTTCCAAATGGGCAATATAATCAATTTCCTCACAATTTCCAAATGTTGGTCTTTGTGTTTCTTGGATTTCTCACCATTCTTTTGAGCCTCCTTCTCCTAGCAGCCTGAGGGAACATAACCAAACTTCTGCCAGATGTGTGCTGAAGTTACTGTAATAGGTAGGCCCTGCTCTCCTCAAGTCTCAAAGCCACGGTTATTTAGTTCCTGTGTAGCAGTGCACATCAATCTCTCGTCTTTGCAGGCACACATGGACACTCCTAGTCACCCCAAGATGCTGTGCCCCAGCCATCCTGAGCTGCCCCTACTCCATGGGATTCATGCATCTGGTGTATGTCTGCCTTTCACATTTGTCCTACCGACTGGACTTTCCTCCTTCCATCCTCCCTGTTTTCTGGTAAAGCCTTCCTTCTCAGCTCAATGTAGATGTCACTTTCCTGACACTTCTGTCCTTGCTGCAAAGTCTGGTGTAATTGATTGCCCCTATTGTTCCTTCCGTGAGCACCACATTGAAAACTGTCTTGAAAGAGCCTAGTCCCAGGCTTGGCTCCTTCCACGGGTTTATGGGGTGATCTATACTCTGGGCCATGTTTACCACTGTGCTTCACCTGTAACTCTAACTTGGCTCTGAGGAGAATGAAGCCGAGAGTGAAGTACTTACTGCGGCTGTGACCTTGAGGACAGCTACATGATTGGTTTGTTCCCTCTCCCCTAAATTGAGGCTGCCCCTTTCGCTGACAGTATGGCTGTTCTAACAGCATGCTCTCCTCTGCATGAAATTGTTGATCTAATTCATAGCGTCCTTACTGAGAATAGAGCACTATTATTTATTTGCACTTCTCCCCTGATCAATATGCTGCTTGGTGCCAGGTGCTGATACCAATGAGGACACTATAAAGCAGATCTAAAGAGATGCCAAGGAGTGACCCACCATATTACCCTTGGGAACACTTCTGTTTGTCACAAAATTCTCCACCACCAAAGGTTCCCTTGAATCAGCTTCTCAGAAAAACAGGCCCATGGATTCTTTTTAATCCGACTTCTTCCATGTGCCCTTAAGGGCCAGTTTCACACGTTGTGATTTAGCTGCCAGTGCTCCCAGGAGCCTCGGTACAGCTCTTTATGCTCCTGATGTTTGACCACATATGCCTGCCTCCGTGAGCTCTGTAAGTCATCATGAGTGTCTCAGCTATTACTGTTTCTACAAGCTGGCATAGCTGAGTGAACAGATCGCCCTAAAGGATTACTGTCTTGATGTGTCAAGATAAAGCTATATTTGCCCAAAATGAGGGGGGAATTGTGACTGTGTCTATATGTGTCCTTAATACTCAGCCTATCATAACAGTACTTTGTACAGAAATGTTGGAGATCCCCTAGAAAGAAATTCAGATATACTTAACCTTGGATTTTTTTTTTCAAGATTCAGAGAGACTTTATTAGATTAAGAGAAGAAAAGAGGAAAAAGTATAGCAAGCTCCTGCCATGAGGGGAAAAGAAAGCCCTTGTGGGAGAAGAAGCCCTTCATCTCAGCCCAGTGACTGAGGTGAGAGGTCTTACCTAAGCCTGGAGGTTCAGGGGTCTGTGTTGGCCAGTCAAGAAGAGGAGAAAGATCAGTTTGTCTTCCCCTGGTGTATTTCAAATTCCATGTGGAAGTTCCTGTCTCTGCCTCAGGTGAGCCAGAGAAAGACAACTGATTGGTCTGGGCTAGCTAGGCTGGCTCAGGAAGTTAAGCCTGACCAACCACAGTTCCAGGTTTAGATTTGAATTCCATAAAGGATTCCTCCCATTCTAGGGGAAGAATGTAAGTGAGACCTTTCACTCTGGAGAGAGCCTCATTAACCTTGAATTTTTTAATTCCTAACTCAATGTAATGTTCTCTGTTTGTATATAAAGAACTTTTTCCCCACCCCACTCAAGAGAGTTTAGAAACAATTTCCAGGCAATATTTTTATAGTTCTCCCTTAAAAATAAAGCTATTTCCCTTTGCATGGAGAATTTGTTTTTGGAGACCCAGAGAAAAGAGGCTCTTGAAAGATTATGGCTGAACTTTGAAAGGCTTTTTCTGGAAACATTAATCCCTTCAATGTTCCCCTTGTAGTTTTTGTGCCCATGTGTGCAGAACATGATCCAGCAATGTGATAACAGCCTATTTTGTGGATGAGAGAGTTTTTTCTTTTTTCACAATAATGAAAAAAATCATAACTATTGATTTAAAGGTATACTGATCTGGAATCCCAAATAGTTTCAAGGAACCGAAGGAAGACAAAGTTCTTACACTCTTGTAATCACCTTTGAAGCCACGTTTGAGTCCTTCATCCTACTTTACCCGTCTCTGGGGCATCTTGTCATATAATCTATTTCTAGTTTTGAGGTGTGGAAATAAAGGATGTGTTCAAAAGTCATCTTGCTATCCTCAATAGGACACATTCATTTTTCAGCCCATGCTTCCTTGAGGTGGGAGTGGCAAGCTCATGGACATAGCACCCAGTGAGTACTAAGTAATGGGCATAGTGAGGAGTGCTGAGCCAAGTATGGTCTCTGTCTGAATAACCATAATCCTTGCCTTCAAAAGCCGATGATTATGGGAAATTCAAGTAAGCATAACAACAACCACAGTGTATAACTACTAACATGGCAGTGAGTGCCAGGTGCCCCCTGGGCAAGACAAAAACACAGGGTGGAGGTTGGAAGGAGCTCCAGGCTCAGTGACCCTCCAGCTGAACTTGGAAGGCCCATTGAAGATAGAAGGCCAGAAGTAGAGCAGAAGAGAGCATTCCAGAGAGACACACAGTGACAGGAAAGTCCAGCACACACTGACAAGGTCACTGAACAAGAAAGTATGATGTTTAGTCTTCTTTCCTTGCAGTTTGTCTCAGCTTCTCTGGATTCCACTCATTTGTGGGCTGGGGGGGGGGTGGCTCAGTGATTAAAGATCCTTGTTTGAATTCAAAATTATTATATTCACTCAGTTGTCTGTATCATTTTATTTATCTTTATGGTTAATAGGTTTTTAATAGAAAAAGAGTCACGAGACTCTTTGATGCAGATGTTTTCTCCTTCTGAAATATTAGACTTTCATATCAGAAAACATAAAAGTTTAAAAGATAAGGATTTGAGGAGAGTTCAAATGGACATTTTGGGTTGGGTTATTTTATTTTCTTCCTAGGGCTGTAACTCCTAGACTATATCCTAGAATATCACTTCTCTGCCTAACTAATTTAAAAAGTTGTTTTCAACTTGCTGTCAAGCCTTTCTGTGTATTTCTCAGTTGGGTCTGCCCTCCTGATATGCCATCCAGTAAATCCTTCCCCACACACCTACCCTTCAAGCCATGCTCTTCACACTTCACTCTCTCAAGCACCATGCCCTATTCCTGGAATACCCTATTACAGCATGCATGCCTTCAGAGCCTAACACCTGCTCATCCTGCAGAATGCAACAGGCTCAGCCTCATCCAGAGAACTTGCTATTGCTTTTCTGCTTGTGTGCACATGAGTATGCATACCCTGTACTGGTTGCCATGCCCTTAGTGCTCTACTAATATTATTGCCCAGCATGAGTTAGGAACATATTCTAAAACATCATGTATATGATATATAATATAAATGTCAGATACTAATAGCAATACCTAGCATTTATGAAGCAGTATGTCTCAGGCACTATTGTCTTTTATATCCACATTCCATCATTTAATTCTCACAACCAAACGATGAGATTTTATCCCCTAGTTTACAAAGAAACTAACACAGAGAGAGGTTATGCAAAATTCCCAAAGAGCATAGAGCTATAAGTATTGTCCCTAAGTTTGATTTCAGGGTCTCCTATGAACACGAGACTGCAAGTACTTTATGTGTCTATAACCCAAAATAAGAAAACCAATAAATATAAAACTCATCTTCAGCCTGATTATCTGAGTTGTAAAGATTGTCCTAAATTGACATATTCAAATTCATATTTTAGTGCTTGGTTTGTCTTGGTAAAAACTAATTAAAGAGCTGGTCGTGGTGGCGCAGTCCTTTAATCCCAGCACTTGAGAGGCAGAAG
>PVHP010025310.1:0-25650 GCA_004024765.1 Zapus hudsonius | reverse complement strand
CCAGGAGGCAGGGGGATGGCTGACAGCCCTAAATCCTGTTTACAAGTGCTAATAGGTTTTACTCCTGCTGGCTGAGTTCCTGTGTTCCTGTTTACTGACCCCCCTTTGTGTAGAGATAAGGCAATGCAACCCATCCCTAGATTGTATATAAGGTTAAATGTGAAAATAAAGTTTTGAGATCTGCTTGGACACTTCTCCCAGCTGCGTGTGATTGTCCAGCCGCCGCGCTCACCTTTCCTCGATGGAGCCAGGTCTCCTGCTGGCCAGAGAGACTGAGGCTCAAGTAACAGGGGGCCAGGGACCCGTGCGGTAAAACATCTGGAGAAGCACCCCAACACTAAGATAAATATGGAACTCTATTCTCTCTAGTTTTTAAAAAAGGAGGGAAATATCTTTAGGTGAATGTTGCCTCCCATTCCCTGAGCTATCTAATGAGGAAGCAAATAAAAAGCTGAGGAGTACCTGTGAAGGTTGCAGCCTGTGGAAAAATCAACATACAAGAGTGACAACTATAGAGTTACAGAACCCTTCCCATCACTACACACCTTACCACTATGTCAATAAAATTTTTGTAGAACAACATATTGCAACTAAGGAACTGTGTCAGGCCATCTTTAAGAAATGCTCTATAGGAGGGACTGGAGAGATGCCTAACGACCCACATAAAGTAGGATGTACAAAGTAACACATGTGTCTGGAGTTCCTTTGCAGTATCTAGAGGCCCTGGCATGCCCATTTTCTCTCTCTCTCTCTCTCTCTCTCTCTCTCTCTCTCTCTCTCTCTCTCTCTCTCTCTCTCCTCTCTCTCTCTGCAAATAAATAAATAAAAATATTTCTAAAGAAACCTCAGTCCCAGGGAGAGGACTAGGTGTTTTAGACCACTCTTTTTAGGCATTTGCCTGGTTCAGTGTGTAATTCGCCATCCTCAGATTAGGACATACCTGAGCTTAGATCATACTCAAGTACTGAAAAAGTGAAAATACATCAATAGTAGAGTCATAGCAAACCTAAAATTAGGATTTGGACTAGTGCTACACCTGGAATTGGGGCTGGAAATGGAGTTCAGTAACACAGTACTTGCCTACAAAGCCACATCACTGCAAACAGTAAAACAGTAGAATTAACTATAGTATCAGAGAAAATTAAAATGATGTTCAGAATTTAAGAAAAAGAGGCATAAAGGAAATATTATAAAGATTAAAATTATAGGACCCAGCCTGGCTGCATATCTGAGAGCTAAACTTTAATATTCATCAGGATAAGAGCATGGTAGCTCATGCCTTTGTTCCTAGCACACCTGTGCCCCCAGGAGGCAGGGGGATGGCTGAAGGCCCTAAATCCTGTTTACAAGTGCTAATAGGTTTTACTCCTGTTGCCTGAGTTTCCGTAGCTGTGTTCCTGTTTGCTGAGCCCCCTTTGTGTAAGAGATGAGGCAATGCAACACATCCCTAGATTGTATATAAGGTTGGATGCTAAAATAAAGTTTTGAGATCTGCTTGGACACTTCTCCCGGCTGCATGTGATTGTCCAGCCACCAAGCTCACCTTTCCTCGATTGAGCCAGGTCTCCTGCTGGCCAGAGAGACAGGCTCATTTAGCAGGGGGCCAGGGACCCGTGCAGTAAGACATCTGGAGAAGCACCCGACAAAAATAAACAACAAATCCTTCAATGCCCAGATAATATCACAGGCCAAGTATCTGGAGTGAGAAATAAGGAGATCACTTAGTGTTCAAAATAAGGCGCTAGCAACTGACCAGGTAGTAACCAGTGACTGCAAACTTCTGGATAGAAAATTTAGAACAGCTGTTTAGGGAAACAACATATTTCAAAAAATATATATATAGAAGAATGATCCAATATTTCAACAGAAACTTATGTGAGTCAGGTGTGTATAGGGACCGCTCCTCCCCTTCCAGCTCCTCCCCTTGATTGGGAGGTGTCTAGTTAGAGCTACAACCTAGGTGCCAAAACTGATTGGTCAGATATGAACCAATCAGCTGTCCCTCTAACTCACCTGGGGAGGACTTAAAACTAGCTTACCTAGAGGAAGTGGGCCCTCTTTTCCCACATGGCAATGGAGTAGAAGGACTGCTGACCCATGCCTCAGTGAGGTAAGGCCTGTACCCCTACCCCGCTGGGGTAGGGGGCAGGCTCCAGACCTTTCTCTCACGAACCTCTCTTTTTTACAAAGGGAGCTTTTCTGTTATCTTTTCTTGGGCTGTTTATCTAACTAAATAGTAAAAGCTCTGTAAACTCTCTGACACGTGTTTTCCCCACACTGGTGGCAAGAAAACTTTATTACTTCCCACATCCAATTTCCCCATCCAACTCCCCTTTTCCTGATCTACTAAATTAGAATAAATGTGTAATTAAAATTTAATTCTGTCCCTGTGTACAATTCTTTGGCATTAGAGGACAAGAACTCGGAGTAGGAGGAGGGGGAAGGGAGGATTCCAAAACTCTCTCTCTCTCTCCCCCCGCATTGCTTACTATTAATTAGCAGCAACCCGTATCACTTACATTCTCCACAAAGTTAAAAACACCTTAAAATCTATAACATACACACACACACACACACACACACACACACACACACACACACACACACATTGCAAATAGCCAAAGAATCCTGAAAAATAAAAAGGAGAAAAATCCAAAGGCATTATAACACCTGATTACAAAACATACTATAAAACCATAATAACAAAACCAGCTTGATATTTGTACAGAACAGACACAAAACAACTAAAAAGACTAGAAATGTCAGAAACAAAACTGCACATCAATAGCCAACTGATATCAACAAAGGTATCAAAACAAACATTACTGATAGCACAACCTCTTCAATAAATGATGCTGGGGAAACTGGATATCTGTATGCAAATGATTGAAACTTGACCCTGATCTCACTCTTTGTACAAAAATCAATGGAGTTCAGTTGTGATGGGACACAGGAAAATGGAGTAGAACTACAAGGTTGATTGAGGTCAGGAAATAGTATTTGTACATGTGTATGCCCATGTGGTACTAAGAATTAAACCTAGGGCCTTATGCACTTAGTACCTCTGAGGTATATCCTCAGGCTTCTTTTTTACTTTTTAGTTGAGACAGGGTCTAAATAAGTTGTTCCATTCTGATATGAGCTTTTTTTGGAAGAAGGGTCTTACTCTAGCCCAGACTGACCTGGAATTCACTATGTGGTCTCAGGCTGGCCTCAAACTCATGGGGATCCTCCTACCTTTGTTTCCCTAGTGCTGGGATTACAGGTGTGTGCCACCACACCCAGCTGAGATGAGCTTTTTTTTAAAACTACTTTTCTTTGAGAGAGAGACAGACAGGGAAAGGGGTAGAAAGAGGTGCACCAGGGCCTCCTGTAAGCAAATGCCTAAAAAGATAATTTTAAATAAAATGTGTGAAAGTTGCCAAATTCAGGATAATATGGAAATATATAAATACATGACAAAAAGAAGCAATGCAAAAAATATGAGAATATGTTGTGCATTTGGACTACCTACTAGCCAAAGAGAATAAGTTCAAGTTCACTAACAAAAAATAAAAATGGATCAACGAAACAGATACTGAGAGGTTCTTTTTTTTTTGCGAAGTTTCTTTTGATAAGAGGCATTGGCCCCTCATTTAGGCCTACATGGTAACTAAATGAAGGATGAAAACTTGGCATCTGTGTCTTAATTTCATTTTTTCTTAATTTTTGCTGCATGAACAAAGAGAAGTCTTTGTCCTTAACCATTCATTTTGAGTCACCTTGGATCTCAGAAAGAACAAAATCTCACAGAACAAACGTCCTCCCAGATGATGGTCATTATCCACACCATAGAGATATGTATCCTGGAAGAGAAATAATCATCTTTGAGGAACCAGATTTATCATCCCAATAATGACCGCCATAGGACTTCTTTTTAAGGCAATGGTCAACTGTACCACACCTTGACCAGAACTGCTTCATTAGCACACCTATGTGTCTGCCCCAGTTTCTCCTCTATTTAAACCTAAAACTCATGTCAGTACTCCACAGATGGATTCGGGGTCACTGGATTGTTTTATCTGCTTATCTTCCCAACATGATCCCACTGAATAAATTTCTGTTTTTCATAATAAACTTGTCTTTTCAATTGGTATACTGGTTACAGGTGGTGAGCCTGGCCTGTTGGGGTTGTCAATCCAGGCTTTTGTCCTAAAAGTTTTGAACTGACATTCCTAAATGGCTACTTTACACTCACTAGTTTGATCTGTGCAAAAAAAAAAAAAAAAACCCTTGAAAACATCAAAAGCTCAATAGGCTGCAGGGAATAGGGAGTACATTTATGCTGAATATATTTCAGGGTACTAGACTAATGCTCAACCATTGGAATCTTATGAAATTAAACAGCTGTTGTACAGCTAAGCAAACCATCAACAGAGTCAAATGATAACTTGCAGAATGGGATAAAATCTTTGCAGCTATACATCCAACAGAAGTTTAATGTCTAGAATACACAAAAAGCTAAAAAAAACCTAGGCAATAAAAAAATCAAGCAACCTACTCAAAAAATGGGACAGGGAACTAAACAGATTTCTCAAAGGGAAAAAAATACAAATGGCCAATAAACATCTAAAAAGATGTTTAATATCGTTAACCATCACAGAAAGGTACATTAATTGCAAATAAATAAAATATTTGTAAAGAAAAGAAATGAAATTAGAACTACTTTGAGGGTTAGAGAGATGGTCCAGCAGTTAAGGCACTTGGCTGTAAAGCCTAATGGCCCTGATTCATTTCCCTGGTATCCACGTAAAGCCAGATGCACAAAGTGGTGTAGTTATCTGGAGTTCACTTGCAGCAGTTGGAGGCTCTGGCACACCCATTCTCACTGCCCCCATCTCTTTTCTCTCTGTCTCTATCTGCTTGCAAATAAATAAATAAATAAATAAATAAATAAATAAATAAATAAATAAATAAATAAATAAATATTTAAAGTAAAACTATCTAAATTCTATCTCACTCCTATCAGGATGACTACCACCACCAACAACAACAACAAAAAACAAATGACACATTCTGACGAGGATGTCTAGCAAGTGTATTCATGATCCACTGTTGGTGGGAGTGCCAATTCTTACAGCCACTATGGAAATCAATACTTTTTAGGAGGCTTCTAAAACATCTAAAAGTAGAACTACTACTTGAAGCAGCTAAATCATATCTGGGCATATATAACCTAAAGACTCTACTCTTTACTATAGAGATACTTGCTCAGCTTGTATGTTACTTGTTACAGTCTTCTGTACAACATACAGCTTGTATGTTGCTTGTTTGTTACAGTCTTCTTCAAAATAGCTAGGAAATGGAATCAGTCCATATGCCCATCAACTGATGAATGGATAATGACTTTACAGTACTTATATACAATGGGACTCTACTCAACAGTAAAGAATAATGAAACTTGCAGCAAAATTGATGGACCTGGAAAAAATTATACTAAGTGAAGTAACACAGGACTAGAAAGACAAACATCACATGTTCTCTCTCATATGCAGATCCTAACATGGGATAGTTTGACTTGCTTATAAGTGTAATAAGTATCAGCAGTATTGGTAAGGAAGGTAGAATGAGGCTTGGAGAGAGGGAAAGCAGGGAGGGATGAGAGGAGGAGACACTTGTCAGGCAAGGGGAAAGACAGGTTATAGGGAGCAAAAGGGTTGGGGGTGGAGCTGGGGTAAGTGAAGGAGTGGAAGGGACAAATACATAAAGCTAAAGATAGAATGAATAAGTAAAATAGAAACCTTCATCTTGGTTAGCTAATTAAGATACATAACTGTCTTAGTAAGAGAGAAGGGGAGGGATAGTTTGGACAGAAGCATCCTGTAGGGGTGGAGAAAGCTTTACCTTAAAACCATAAGCTGATGTAGGTAAATCCTAGTGCCAGAACTGGTTACCCCCTATAGTGAGCTGTTGTTCAGGGAGGCCCATGATGTCTCTAAAACAAAGCAGGCCTTTGCCAAAACACTTGGTTACCCACTACAGCTAAATGGTAAGAACCTATTGCTGAAGACACCATAGGCTGAAGCCACAGAAAATTGAGAGATCTTGCTGGAACTGAGACGGAAGCCAGGTCTTTGCTATGGGAGCTTCTGGGGGATATTAGTCACCAACAGCATGAATTAACAGTGAATCCTGCAAGCCACAAAATCAACCAGCCAGGCAAGATGTACACACCAGTGCAATAGTGGCACACAGGCTATGGGGATAATCAACTGTTCTCTGATTGGATGTGAGGCCTGTTAGGAACTGAGAACCAAGGCTGTGGCTTTGAAGGTCTTAGATACTAGAAGGAAGCTTCAACTGTTCTTTGATGAAAAGGAGAAGCTATACCATCAAAAAGTCCTCTAAATGTCTATGTGTGTCCTCTTTGATCCATGCTTCTCTTACTCTTGGTTAGAGAATCTGATTTTTATGGATGGCAGCAAATACTGGGGAGAACTAAGACACATTAGTATAACAACAAAAGAAAACCAAGAACCTGGAATGAGATGAATCATCTCTATCACATCTGTCAGGGCCAAGGAAACATTACAGAAGAAAAGGCAGATTAAATATGTAAATTCTCCTCTGTGATAAAGAACTTTCTCCATGGGGATGGTGGTAGATGCCAAGGAAACTAAAAATTCATCAAAGCTGAAAATGTAGGCACCTGAGAGCTCAATACTAAGGAAGATTTAAAGGTACCCTCCAAGGCTCAAGGAACATCTTGGAAGAGGATGAAGAGGGTGGCAGATATGTAAGAGACACAGGGTGGGAAGGTGTATTCTGAGGCATTCCCCCCCCCCAAGACTGACTGGCACATTCATGACCCCACAGTGAATATGGAACACCCCAAGGAGGACAGTCCTCAGTGGAAAGTGGGCAGGGGAAGCAGGAACATAAGATTATTAGAAGATTGTGATATGACCAATGTGTTCATACAGTAAAGTTCTCAATTAAAAAAAAAATCTCAGTTTTAGACCATGGAGGAGAATTATTACTTTTATTACAATGTGAAGAACTTATCCTTCATGAACTACACTTAAAATATTATAGGAAATAACATGTGCACATTCACTTATAAATATGCATATATTTAATGTCTTGTGTATCCTAAGAATCTTTGCATACAAAATTTTTGGAATTAGGGAGTGACAAGGAAACAGGATCTGTGCTAGAGAATAAAAGAGAGGTATATCCTATTGGTGATACTTTGCTCTAATTTTAAAAGGTTAAATAAAAATGTTTAATTCTGAATAGAGAGTATTTAGTACTTCAAATATTGTTACATATGCTCTGTAATTTTTTAAATATATAATTGTTTTACAAATAATTTTTAGCAAGTGAGTTTTCATAAATGATTCAAGATTAGTTCAGAGCATAGAAAAAGCAAGTACAAGCGCTAGAGTTTCCCTGAGGCAAAGGGAATGGGAAACAGGTGAAGTTGATTTTCTTCAAGAGCATTTCTGTAATTTTCACATTTCTCACATTGTGCATTCAATTATTAGAGGAAAAGACAAAATGGGAAAGGGGGAAGTACACTCGAAATAAGAATTCAGCAAAACTTATAAACAAGCTGGGTCATAAAGACAGGTAGTACTGAGCATCAGGGCATTTCTCTCTCTCTCTAGCCTCACTTCCCTTAAATGACAGCAAACACGGGGTTTTGCATATAAAAAACTCCGTGAGGGCGCTGGGTAAAGGAAACTGTGAATTCCTGAAAGATGGAAAGCAGGAGGGGTTCAGGGCTCTGAGGCGCGGACTTGGAGGTGGGGGTAGGGAATGGGGCTCTCCCCTCCACCGAACTGAAGGGGGGATCTTAGGCGATGAGGGAGAGGTGGTCTGTGGGCCCCTCGCTCGTGATTTGGAGGGAGGGATGGGGTCGAGCGCGTGAGTGCATCCCGAGCCCAGAACGGTGGTGTGGAATGTGAGTGGAGATTGCCGCTCCGTGTTTGGCAGGAAGGGGCGGCCTCTCACGGGGCAGGAAGCTGCGCTAGGAAAAGAGGGAGGAGACTGCGGTGGCAGGGGCCGTGGGTAGTGGAAGCTCTATGTGGTCCAGGTGCTGCTGCTTCCGACACCGAGGCAGAGGGCGACGGAGTCCAGCGCTCGGGATTCCATCGCTGCCTTCTTCCCAGCTGTGCCGCTCTCCCAGACCGGCTCCTAGCCTCTGAATCTTCCCCTCCTTGCTCTGGCAAGCACTCTTTCGGCTGGCCGCTTGCAGATCATCCTTCACCCGCAGGCTTGCAGCGGAGGCAATAGTGTTGTGTCCTATTTGGGCACCTGAGTACTGCGAACCCAGACAGTAGGGAGGTGAGCGCTGGACTGGGTACCAGAGGATGGGGGTGGATCTCTGCTTGGCAGGAAAATTGGAGGGAATGCTAAGGTATGAGGTAGGGAAACTCGGATGAGAGATTTGGGGGCGGGGCAGGGAGCATGGAACATCAATGATGGTATACAAAGGTGGCCAGAAAGAGAAATAGATTTGTAGTGGGAGCTCAGAGGAAATAATGGGAACAGCTAGTAAGAGATATGACCACACACAGCAGGGATGTATATGAGCAGAAAGAACAGATGAATAGCAGAGGACAGTTGGGCAGCAGGCATGGGAATGGCTCACATGGATACAGAAATATAAGATTGAGGCTAGAAATGGGGGCTGTAGAGGGAGGGGAGGCAGCTACAGTGGTAGCAGGGAGTCAGGAAATTGACAGAGGAGCCAGCTCTCTCTTGCTTGGGTCTCAAACACTGTGACTTCTACCTCCACCTTTTCTATAGCTCTTCTGTGTAGCCAAACAAAACTGGGAAGAGGGTACTGCAGGCATTTATCCAAGAATGTCTTAATATATAATACTGCTACTGACACATACAAATAACTTATGCAATGATATACTGAGTGCATAGGAACTTCCCAATACACAAAAAAATCATCTTACTATCACATAGAATGTTTCTCTCTAGCCTCTCTTTTCCCTTTGCAGGTATGAAGACCCCTCACAAAAAGGCAGCTGCAAGACAGAAACCAAGGGAAGCTGTAGGTCACCACATTGGATCTACAACCATGAGAAAGAAAAAGACTTCTCTAAAGAAGCCAAGGGGCAGACCTTCAAGCCAGTCCCACAGGAACATCGTGGGCTGCAGGATTTCTCATGGATGGAAGGAAGGAGATGAACCCATCACCCAGTGGAAAGGAACTGTTCTGGATCAGGTGCCTATAAACCCCTCTCTTTATCTGGTGAAATATGATGGAATTGACTGTGTCTATGGACTGGAACTTCACAGAGATGAAAGGATTTTAAAGCTTAAAATCCTTCCTGATAAGGTACCATTTTCTCGAGTCAGAGATGTGCGCCTTGCAAACACCATAATTGGCAAAGCAGTGGAACATATGTTTGAGGGTGAGCATGGTGCTAAGGATGAATGGAGGGGGATGGTCCTAGCCCAAGCGCCTATCATGAAGGCCTGGTTTTACATTACCTATGAGAAAGATCCTGTCCTGTACATGTACCAGCTTCTAGATGATTATAAAGAAGGTGACCTCCGTATCATGCCAGAGTCCAGTGAGCCTCCTCCAGCAGACAGAGAGCCAGAAGGAGTAATAGATGGCCTGATAGGTAAACATGTGGAGTACACCAAAGAAGATGGCTCCAAAAGGACAGGCAAGGTCATTCACCAAGTTAAAGCAAAGCCTTCTGTGTATTTCATCAAGTTTGATGATGATTTTCATATCTATGTCTATGATTTGGTGAAAAAGACCTGCTAGAGTAAAATTTGCAAAGGGTGGGGAGGACAATGTATAATTTGTAGTTGTGCAAAAATATTAATTTTTCAGTGTTTTAGAAGCCTAAGGGTCTGTGATAACCCAACAGCTTTGCCAGCATAATTGTTGTTTTGTTCTGAAAAATACAAATATGTGGACATGACATGTTGTATGTAAACACTTAGTCTTGTGGAGAAGATTTGATATATTTGGTGAATAATACATGGAAGGAAGGGAAAGCTGTCAATTCAGCCTGTAAATAAAAGGCATCTAGTGTCATAATCAGTCACTAAAAGTGGAATTATACTTAACTGATCTGGTCTGAGGAGTAAGGAATGTAGATGGAATATATGGGATGGAACAGGAGGAGGTGACTCCTAAGGAAGAGGTGGAGAGGATCAAGAAATGAGGCTCCTTTGAGAGGAACATACAATTGGGAAAAGAGTGAAGGAGAACAGAGAGAAATATCTTGGGGTTTAGGAGAAAATAGAGTAAATGTAGCAGAGGGCGACACAAACAAACTTAGGAGAGATCCAGGGATCAAGTAGGCAGTGATCTGGGAAGAGACTAAATTATACATAAAGAAGGAGAGGCATGGATGGCACTAAGGAAAAATGAATACCAGAAAGAATGCATGACTGAGTATTCAGAAAAACGGGTGAGATTTGTGAGAACTAGGATAGATGGGACATTCCTGGAAAGTTGAACTTCTGGCAGTATCCTCATTGACCTTCTTGACTCTATTCACAAAGGAATTATCAATTGTTAAAGAAGATAGATGTAGTAGAGGCTTCTTAGAAGGCATTTTGACAAAGATAACTCAGATAAATTTTGTCAAACACCTTTTCTGTATCTATTGAGATGACCTTGTGATAACTGTCCTTGATTCAGTTTATGTGCTGTATTATGTTGATTGATTTGCATATGCGAAAACATCTTGGTATCTCCATTGCCAACTTGATTGGATCAGGAATCAAGCAAGTAATATACCTCTTGGGTAGATCTGAGACAATAGGGTAATGTCCTGTCTCAGAGTGGGCAGCCCTTCTGGCAGCATGCTATTTATAGAGGTTCCATGAAAAAGCAGTGCCTGGCTGCTCTTGTTCCTTGCTGGTGAGTGCATCTACCTTCTTAGAAGGGAATTTTGACATTGATAACTCAGATAAGCAAATCAAGAGGAACGTTTACACCTGTAAGACTTAATTTCAGGATGTTTGTGCCACAACTGACAAGGAGAACCTCGACTCTCAAGCAAAACTAATATGGTGCTTCATAACCTCTAGCCTGAAGGCTGCCTCCTTGTATTTCGAGAAGACTCTCTATAGTAAATCTAGGACCAGAAGGTTATGATTCATTTCCGTTATTGTTAATGAACAATACATTTAGAGAATGAATTACTGAGGCTCTCAGAACTTAGATATTATGCCATCTTGATTTTGGAATATATTTTATTTGGGATAAATGGAGTCCTATTATGCCATCTTGATTTTGGAATATATTTTATTTGGGATAAATGGAGTCCTGCAAATAGCCTGGCATAGGGGACTTATCACTGTTCTTCCTCCTGTTAGAATAGCCCTTGTCTTCCTAGGGAGTACAGGCAGCTGATGATTGAACTTCATGTCTCTCAGTGATGTGGACAGAACTGCTGTCAGCAGTTGCCTGAAACCTGTTGGTGACTTCATCCAGTGCACTACCAAAGGAGACCTTCACCCTCTTGGAGCCCCATTCTACCTAGACCTCTCCTCTCTCTAAAGCTGTGACTCTTCACTCCTCCCTGGTAGCACCTGATGAACATTGCCATTGTTCACATTAAACTCATGGGAGCTGTGATGAAAGTGTGTGTAGCTCTTTGTTTCCAGGTGATGTACATGAAATGGGCAGCAGGGCCGGGAATTGTGACTTTGTATAGTTTCTTCAGGTGTATATTGCCATGTGAAATGGTTGTGGTTTGGTGGGGAGAAGTGGCAATCGCAATAAAGTTCTTCAGAACTATGATTTCTAGAGCCTAGATCTTTGTTCTTCTCTCCCTCTTTACCTCATCTTTATCCTGTCTTCCTGAATTGTCTCTCAAAATACTTTCTTTGGTTTCTCCATCCCTCCCTTTACTGAATTACTTCTACCCCAGAGTGCAGCTCAGTCATTCCTGACCAGACATCCTGAACTCTGAATATAACAAGGAAACAAGGGATTTAAGGAAGACGGTAAGTGTTCTTCTCTCCACCCAATATTGACCTAAGGCTATCTGTTTCAAGAACCACACAAGGCAATCTTACCTCACTATAATAGGGTTTAATTTTGTTTCATACATCTTGTGCTTTTGCCCAGTCAACACCACAGGCCACCTAGGGACAAATTTTAGCTAGTCCCATGTTTTATTTCTACTTTGCATTTTAATTGTGTTATACAGTAAATTAGGTAGCTTGGACTTTGGGAGAGTTCTTATAATGTATATACATTTCTGGCTTCTGCTGAAAGCCAAATGAAACAGTACAAATAATTACATCCCACATTTCCACAAGGATACAGGCAGTTGTGTCTAAGGAATAGTTAAGCCCAATGTAAGCACAGAATATTCCAGTTTTATACTCTCACAGTTGTCCTGTACTTTTGTTCCCTGGAGGTGTTCGCACTTCTACCTTTATAGCTAGAACTATGGGAATCTGTTTTTACTTTGATCCAATTGCCTTTCAGTTCCTTAGTTTTACCTTCATCCTACAAATAGATACAATACGGGGGCTTTGCCAGGGACTCCTTGAGACACGTGTACTGATGATACAGCAGTGAGCAAAAGATACAATTAATAAAGGACCCTAAACTCATGGAGCTTTCATTTTAATGTTTGAGCAAGCTGTAGCCACAATGCATAAGTACATATAAAGTATGTTCATGTGGATGAATACTAAGGAGGAAAACAGTAAAGATCAGGGAAGTGCAATTCCAAGAAGAAAGATCTCTTCATCATTTGCCTTTTGTGTAAAGATCTGAAGTTGTTGAGATAACGGGACTTGTCACAGTTTGGGCAAATGTGCTTTCAATTTGCAGAGCCCATGGCCAGAGAAGACCTGGAATGTGTGAGGAGGAGAAGGCAGCATAGCTGGATCTGAGTGAGCCAGGTAGAGAACTGCAGGAGGTGATTGCAGAGAGGTCAGGGCAATGGGGAACTCAGAGACCTTAGAACCCTGCAGGTGGTAATCTCTAGAATGGAATTTGCCTTTTACCTGGAATAAAAGAAGCCAGGGCTGGGCAGATGGCTCAATAGTTAAAGGCACTTACTTGTAAAGCATGAATACACAGGTTTGATTCCTCATTACCTATATAAAGCCACATGCAAGAAGTGGTGCTTAGCATCTAGAGTTCATTTGCAGTGCCAAGAGGCCATGATTTACCCATTCTCTCTCTCTCTCTCTCTCTCTCTCTCTCTCTCTCTCTCTCTCTCTCTCTCTCTCTCCTCTTTCTATCTCCTTGAAAATAAAGTATTTTTTAAAAGAGGAAGCCATTCAGATATTTAAAACAGAAGACTGACATGTTTTGTCTTATATTTTAATGGGGTCACTTTGGCAACTCCAAAAAGTAGTCTGTCAGCATTTGCGGATTAAAGCAGGAAAATCAAATACACCAACAGAACATAGTGAATGATCTAAAATACATTTATACAGGAAATTTGAGTCATAGTGACTTTTTAAGTGATTCTACTTAATATATATTATTGGATTAATTCATCCACATTAAAAAATAAAAATTCCTTTATGCCTTACAAACAAAATATAAAATTCAGACACATCACATTTATACCCAAATAAGAAAAACAAAATGTATAAAACATTATAGAATATTTAATTTTGAGCTCAGGAAGTGGGAAGAATTAAAAGCGTCAAATGCACAGATTGTGAAGGAGAGTTTGATGAACATAATAAAAATATAATATAGAAATTCCTAAAAGGTATCGTAATGTCTGGAAAAATATGATTAGGATGCCCAATAAGATAGGTACAATGAATTAAATAATTGCATAGTCAACATGAAAAAGACAAATGGTCTGCATAAAACTGGGCAAAAGTTGTGAATAAACAATTCAGAAAAGCAGTAGATTACCTGTGGTAGAATGGTCTAAGTAGGGTCAGAAGAGAGGGTTGGAGGAAAGGAGAAAGTGGGAAGAGTGTTATTCAAAATGAAATATGTGAATAAGCCATATGGAAACTTCCTTCTTTGATAGCTAATATATTATAATATAATATAATATAATATAATATAATATAAGTGTGTGTGTGTGTGTGTGTGTGTGTGTGTGTTTAAAAACACAGACAGAGTTTGGGCAGAAGTACTCATGGGTGTTGATAATATTGAACCCAGAAGCCATAGGTTATTACAGGAAATTTTCAGTGCCAGAGGTGGGTTATCTCCCAGTGAGTTGTTGGTCAGGGAAACCCCAGAGGTCCCGAAAACAATACAGGCAATTGCCAAGGCTCTTGATTGCCTGCCAGAACTAGATTGTACGAACATATTGCTAAAGTCACCACATACTTCAGTTGAAGGATACAAACTGGAACTGAGCCTGCAGCCTCCTCCCTGTTGACTAGCAGTCCTGGTTCTGGAAAGTGCTATGTTGCCTGCTACACAACTGGCCAGCTAAGCAAGATTTGCCCAGTAGTGCAATAATGACATCTGTTATGGGAGTAACAAATAGCTCTCAGGTTAGATTTAAGGCCTGCTCCATGGGAATGAATTCATTTCTGAGACTGAAAGACTAGCCAAAAGCCTAATGTCATAAGGGGGAAGATACTACAGCTATAAGGCTATGTAGATATATTATACCCATCAAATTGCCCTCTAAATGCTTTTTATACATATATTAGTGCAGCTCTCAATTTTGATTAGACAATTTTTTTTCTTTCCAGAAGGTAGTGATTGCCATGGATACAAAAAATCATCAAAGTGTTGAGAAGTGACAGTTGAATATTCATCATGAAATGAGACATCTCTATCAAACCCTCAAATGATTCAGGGACTATAGGAGAAGAGGCAGCCGAAAGAATGTAAGAGCCAAAGGAATGGAAGGCGTGCTTTGGAACTCTGTCTTCCAGATACAAAGTGATCATTTTATTTATGATTTTACAGTGGTTGTTGTTATCTATACACAACCAGTATAATATTGGGCTCATCAACATGTTTTTGTTGGTAATAGAGGAGAGCCAAAGAATATATTAAAATAGAAGAAAGAGCAGTAAGAAAGAAAGTGTTCTGTGGAGGGGGATAGGGAAGGGGGAATAAAGTAGGATAGTTGGAAGAGATTATGTAAATTTTGAATAAAATTTTTATTATAATTTAGAAAAGCAGTAGACTATAAGCATGAACTCCCCTACTACACCTCAATAGTACACATTACCTTTTAATGTACTATCTAATTTAATTAAATAAAACATTTGCTACTTTTCTTTCCATAATTTAAGGGGTCCTGTAAATGCATACATTTTCTTCATTTTTGCTCTCTGATATATCCATAATCTTTAAGAAGAATACCTGGAATATACTAGATGGTCAATAAATGTTTGTTAATTAACTATATGAGTCTCATCAAGAATAAAGAAAATGTAAATTAGCATTACATATGATCACACATACAAAGATGCAATGTATGAAAGCTAAAAATGTGTATTGACCCATTAAATAAATGGGGGATATCCTATACAATATTGGTAAGAGTTGAAGTTTGAGAAAATTTTGTCATTTTCTAGTATATATAAAATGGTGCATTACTATCAATTTTATTCATATATTGTTGGAAGGTAGTCTTATATAAGTCTCTAGTATTTCTCTTCCACTTGAAAACAAGACACTTCCTATTCTTTAAGACTACCTATTGAAAATTTTGAATAGCAATCAGCTTTGGAAGGCAGAAATAGTGTCTCTTTCTGAAGTAAGGAACAAGTGTATAGAGAGAATTTGGGAGATAACAGTTCTTTCCTTTGGAGCAAAGAGCAGGTATCTTCTGAAGGTTAAATTTGATTGTCAATTTCATCAGATTTGGAATCAAGTAAGAGACAAGCTTCTTGGATGTGTCTGTGAGAGCATTTCCAGGATGGATTAATAGAGGAGGAAGACCTTCCCCTAAAGTGGGAAGACCTTCCAGTGGCAGACCATATAGAAGAAAGCTCCAGGAAAAACAGTCCATTTTGCCTGGTTACACTGGATACTCACTGTTGAGTCATCTCCCATGCTGCAGCTGTCCTTTGTGGACATTGGAACTCCACTTCATAAATCTTCCAATGTTAACTGAAGATTACTGGCTCTCCAGGAATCTTCTAGGCCTTCAGTTTCAGGTTGGGACTGATGAGGCATCTAGCTTTGTGGACTTGGCAGCTATAGTGTTCTCATACGCACCAGCACACAGACAGCAATTTTTGGACTGCTTTGCCCATATTCTGTAATTGAATCTAATGTCTCTTTTAAATATATTCATTTTATTGTTTCTTTTCCTCCATAGAACCGTGACTAATACAAACCCTTGATCCATTATAATAAAAAGTAGACTCCAACAGTAAGTAAATAAAACAGAACCCAACCATCCAGTAAAGGAACAAAACAAAATAAAACAGAGTAAAGAGAATGCATGATCATTGCATATTTAAAAGATTAAGTTCCTTCAAAAACCAGGTTTACTTTCCTATAATGTATGCTACTGTATGTTGATATCAAATGATCATTTTGCATTACATTGTAGAAAGAATAGCTTAGGGATCTAGACAAATCAGATTGTTGCTACTGATCCTAATAATAAACTATCTCTGGTATCTTATCAAGTATTTCCATTTCTTCTACTAGCTCACTCAAATACTTTCTGGTTGTTAGCTTATACATAGGGCAAACCTCACAATCTTCGTAATATATGATGATTGTAGTAAGGAGGATGGGATTCTTATAATGTAGCTTTCTGGAAGAAGAATAATGAAGGCCTTGCTAGCCAATGAATGCAATTTAAGGGTAATTTATGAGATGTGGTGGAGAATATACAGACAATAGGGTGTAGTCAGTCATGTAATATGTGATTCTTGATGATGTGGAAGAATTAGGGAAGAAGCTGCAGGATAAGGCCTGAGGATTCCTTGCCTATGTGAAGACCAAAGGTTATTCATATTTGGGTGAATATAATGGAAAATCTTAGAAAAGGGAGAGAATCAAACTTATACAATATTGAGTATGGATGTCTATGTCATTATTCTAAATAGTTACATGGAAGGATGTGGCACAGAGAATCACTCAATAGATCTTGGATTATAATAATGGTAGGAAAAGAAAGTCAATATGACATTGTGAGTGTGGTAGTTTAAATAGATGTCCCCCAATAGAATCAAAGGTTTATTAAAGAGTATGAATTGTCTCCTGCCTTCTGGCTGGAGGAGGTGTCACTTTGGCCTGACCTCCTGGTGTCTGGCCCTGAGGTATTTCTAAATTAGATGCAAAATTCTAGGGATACATGTGCAAATAGCTGCCAGAGCTCTAGTCTGGCATTCCTGCTGTTTTGTGAGTTACAGTGTCAGTGTGCTTGCTTGCTTTTGGAGGTGCTGGGCTTCTGTCTCTCTGTGTGGATCTGTGAAATGCGACCAGACTTTTCCTTCATTTTTGGAGCTTCCCCTGGATCTGTTATTTCAATAAATACTTTCCTTCCCAAATTTGTGCCTGGTTTGGAGATGCATCCCAGCAGCGAGTGGCTGACTATGACAGTGAGCAAAATATTTTGAGCCATCTCTGTGCACTTTTCACATTACCTCTACATCTAAAATGTACTGGGAAATAAGGCTTGTATTTCTTCTTGCATATGTGATAGAAAAGATTAAGTCATTATGATGGTTTGAATCAGATGTCCCCTTTAAAAAATTAAACATGGTACTATATGATCCAGCTTTATGACTTTTGGGCATGTTCACATGAAATGAAGTCAGAATACAAAACATATACTCATATACACAAGTTTGTTTTTGACTCTTCACAATCGCCACAGGCTGTAATCAGCTTAGGTTCCTGTTGTTTGATGAATAGATAAATAAAAATATGGTACAGGTACATAAAAGAGTATTATTTAATCGTAAAAGAAAATTAAATCATGTTATTTGCAGGAAAATGAATGGGACTAGAGGACTAAGTAATATAAACAGAAGGATAATTATCAGATGTTTTCTTTCATAGGTGGAAACTAACAAAAAAAGATAAGATGAAAGCATAAGAGGTACTAGAAGGAAGGATAAAGGGTCAGGAGGTGGGGGAAGAGGGTGAATGGCATTAAAGAATATGAAAAGGAAAGGTAGATTGATCAAAGCACAATACATAGATGTGCTACAATGAAATGAAACCCATTAATTTTATAATTAATATATGTTAAATATTATAATTATCAAAAGAAAAATAAAAGGTGTTGGTAATGATGACAATGATTTTTCAGATGGAACCCCTAAAACATAGGAACAATAGTAAAGACTTGACAAGTATGATTGCATCAAACTACAGTGCTTCTGTAAAGCAAAGGATACAATGCAGAATGAAAACCCCAGCTATTCATGTCACAGATGGTTAATATCCAGAATGTATAAAAAACTGACAAATTTGGCAGTGCCAGTTAAGATATAGCCATTGGAACAATAATGGTATGAATGTTATGGGAACAACCACACACTTGTAATTGAATTTGAGGCCTGCTCCACAGGAAAGATTTTATGCCTTACACTATAAACCTGTCCAAAAACCTATGGCTAAGGTCATAGGCTCTAGGGTAAACCTATTATTGTGGTTATGCTAAATAGGTATCATTTCAGAATGCCTTCTATATTTCTTCCTGTAGATTACTACTGCTTGATGCCTTGATCATGGAAATACCTTATTAGAATGGGCAGTGGTTAATGCAGAGATGAATAGCTGACAAAATTCCCAAGAATAAGCAACTATTGCATGCTCATCCTCAAATGGGACATTTAATTCACCCACTTCAAGGCTCAGGGAACCTTGTACACAGGGGGGTGGGTAGAGAGGAGTTAAGAGCCAGAGGATGTGGAGGAGGGCTGCTGCAAAATGCTGTCTTCTGGACATGACATGGCCATTACACTCATGAACTCATAGTGGCTGTGGTTTCCTGCATAATTTGAGGCTATCACAACATCACCTTGATGGGGGAAGTATACATGAGACCCAGATCTCCCAGAGGCACCTAAGCTGATTATAGACTGTGGCTATTGTAAACAGTGCACAATAAACTTGTGTGTATGGGTATGCCAGCTAATGGTTGTTGGGAAAGGGGAGTCAGTTCATCCATTGTATAGCTTTTGGCAAGTTGCTTATTCCGCAGCAAGGAACTTTCCATCCATGATAATACAAGCATCCCTAATTTAACTCAATGGATAACATAAGGCATGAAAGTAAGATGAGGACTAATAGGGAAGAAGAAGGGTGTTAATCGGAGGAAAAGAGGGATAAAAGAGAGTAATTTGGGGAAATAAGACCAAGACACATTAGGTAAATGCATGAAAATGTCAAAAGCATATAAATAAATAATTGGCAATAAAAAGTAATGAATTTAAAACAGTTAAATGATGTGAATACACTCTGCTGAAAAGAAGAAATGCAAATGGACAACCAATATATGAAACAATGTTTCATTCTTCAATCATTAGAGAAATGCAAATAAAAACTACAATAAAAACAGCATTTTACCACAGTAGAAAGACTATTATTAATGGAAATAAATACAAAGTAAAAATGTTGACAAGGATTTGTAGAAGAATCCACAGGCTCTTCTTGTAGAATGTAAATTAATATAGCCACTGTATAGAAACTTATGGCAGTTAGAAAAACTAAAAGTAGAAATATAATATGTTCAAGGCATCCCATTTCTGAGTATATATGCAAAGAAAATGAAGTGAGCATGCAAAAACATATATACATTTTCATATGTATTACAACTCTATTCACTGTAATACCTGTCTTCAGCTTCAATGTCCATCAACAGATAAATGCATGAAGAAAATATGGCATGCATGCATACATACATACATATATACATATACATATATATATATGCTGAACATAATGGCAAAATGAAATCCTGCTACTTGCAGCAAAATGGGTGAAATGGGAAGACATTATATTAAATGATATAACCCAATAAGCCAGAAACAGAAAAATTAATATCACACATTTTGTCTCATATGTGGAAATTTATTTACAAAATAAACTGTTGACCTAAAAGAATAGTGATAACTAGGATTGTCATAAAATGCTAAAAGGTGTTGGATGGTATATTGGGTGAATGAGAAAGGAAGATTATCAGTACATTAAGTGTGCATGCATAGAAATATGACACCAAATCCATTAATATGTACAATTAATACTTTCATAAAAACTTTCAATACTATGCATAGCATCTTGATAATATAAAGTCACAAACTTCAGTCTCATCAACATTGGCTATGGTAATATCACACATTTCCTAGAAAGAGTGACTGAAAATGCCAAGTAAAGTTCAGGAACTTTCTTGCCAACTAATACTCCTCAGTTCTATGTTGGCATAAATTCAGATTTCAGTCCTTGAGGCAAAGAAAAATTCCATCATTTAGCCTTCAAAGGAAGAATGAACATCCACCAGGGCTCTTTTTATTACATCAAACAGTTTCTGATTACATGGCCATTCTGATCAGTCCTTCATATAAACTACTCTTGAATCAGTAGCTTTTTAGATTTAAGGCATTTTGAAGCACAATTTGTTTTATGTTAATTCCCATCCCTCTACCTACACCCCCAACACCCCAATTCCCTACACCCTGTACTTTTTTTCTTCCTGTTTACATGTCATAACTATTTTTTTTCCTGTCCCTCCTCTCTCTTTTAGCTCATATCTTTATATTAACTTTTGGTTACAGTACTATGGACCTGGAAAGAATCATATTAAGTGAAATGACTCAAACTCAGAAAGACCAAGATTACAAGTTCTGTCTGATATGAGGGACTTAGCTTGTAATATTTTTAACTATATATATTTAATATATATTATATAGTGGGGGCAATTATGTATAAAACTTATAAACAGGACTATAACCAAAAATCAGCTTTTGAGTTGGACCCCAATTACAGTGTATGATTGAAACTGTCCATCAAACTGAATCATGCTGTTATGAGGGCTAATCATGGTTGTCAACTTGATGGGATTTAGAATCACTAAGGAAACAAATCTTCACATTTGCTGTGAGGAATTTTCTAGATTAGGTTAATTGAGGTGAGAGGACATACCCAAACTATGGATTGTGCTATTCCATAGGCTGAGTTCTTGGACTGCTTAAAAAGAGGAGAACTAAGCATGAGCATTCATCAGTCTTTGCTTCCTGGTTGCAAAGACAGTGTGACTAAATCTGCTTCATGTTCCTGACATCATACATTCCCTGACATGATGGACAGTAGCCTTGAACTCTAAGCTAAAATGAACCCTTACTCCCTTAAGCTGCTTTTGTCTGGTATTTGGATAGAAACAGGAAAAGGGAATAATACAGGGATTTGGTACCAAGAAGCCTGGCTGTAGCTATGATAAACCTGACTATGTGGTTCTTAGTCCTAAGGAACTGGCTTGTGGAAGAAATGTGGAAGTGTTTGAAATGCTGGGCCTGTAAAATGTTGGAGTACGCAGAGCCTAATGGGCTCTTCTAATGGGAGTTTAGAAGGCCAGAATACAGAGGGAAATGTGAAGAGTAGAAGCCTAGCTCATGAGGTTCTAGAGGAGAACAAGGACTCTGTCAGGAACTGAGCTAGAGGTAGTTCACGCTATATGCTGGCTAAGAAGGTGACTGCATTCTGACCACATCTTGAGAACTGAGTGAAGTTGAATTCAATTGTAAAGGTCTAACATGTTTGGCTGAGGAAGTCTTAAAACAGGATACATTCAGGTGGGTGTTCAAGAAGCAGCTGTAATCGTTAATTAGATCAGCACTATTAAAAAGAAACATCTCACTATAGTAAGACAAGAAAGGTGCCCTGAGGGCAAGTCCTCACCCATTGGAGGGCTTCATCTTGAAAAAATCCAAATTCATTTGAAAGAAGAAAGCCTGAACTGAAGGGATTCCCTGCTTTAATACAAATGCCTATGAAACTGTTTATCAAGATCAGTCTGGAAGACACATAGAGTCTGAAACCTCTGTGGTCCAAGAGTGTCAGGCTATATCCTAAGATGGAAGAAGAAATCAACACTGTTGTCCAGGTACTACTGGTTTTGGAGGCATGAGAGATGCAAATTTGATTCCAGAGAGCCATTGAGGACAAGCAATGTGTGGCAGGGTTGTATTATCTGCAAAGAGGCTCCTAGTTGCCAATCTATGAAGCTATAAAATTGAGTCTCTGGTATGAAGAATCAATCTCTACCTAGATAAAAAACATTAATAGTGACAAAAATTTCCAAAAATCCTGCGATGGAATATGCTTGTTCTCCCAGCACTTGTGAGGTAGTAGCAGAATGATTAGGAGTTCCTGGTAAGTCTGGTCCATGTGGGGAGTTGGGACTTTGAGGCCAGCCTGGGGTATGGGAGGTCATGTAACTTAAAAGAAAACCAACCAAAAATAGACAAACAAAAATATTGAAAGTGGGGCTATCTTGTGTGTGTATATATATATATATATATGTCTTATATACATATTATACATATTTCTTGTATTATATATAATATATATATTATACATGGAACGAAAAATTAAAAATTCTGGAAAATTGTTATGCCTAGAGAAAAACAAAGCAGAAAGAAATGGAAATGGCTTCACCTATAAACGTAAACTATGTTATTTTACTTTAAAAAAAACAAAACAAAAAAACCTAGATAAAAATTTACATGTTTAGGATTTGACAACCCTGAGTAGGGAGTGCACTTATCTATCATATTAATATTTATATTTTTCTGTGTACTTAAAATATTTAGTCATTTTAAAATTGCTGTTTCCCAAATTATGTGGTATCTAAAGCAATATGGTATTGCAATTTAGCACTGGTAGGCTACCAAGACATAATGGGAGTAACCTATATATTTGGGGTGGTGATTCCCTGATCCACAACTAATGTGGATATATTCTGCCCCTTGCAGTGGGGTTTTCTCTACCAACCTACTGCTACCAAAAGTGTCATATCCTGCACTGCATGTACATATATTGTAACTTTTATTTTTAATTATACATGTGTATATCTCTACATAAAAAAATAAAATTTCTGTTTCATAATCAAAACTAATATTTTGATTACTTCACTAATGCCTAGGTTCTAGCTGTCCAAACAAGTAATTATATGACCATCCAGGTGGCATTTCCAAAATAATAAAATAAGGTTAAATTATCTTCTACTTTGAAAATACATTTGATTTTTATGCTCAGCCTTTTGCCATAAAAAGAATATAAAAGACAATAAAACATGTTTTATTTTAAGACAGCATAGGAGAATGACATCAGAGAAATTATTAATCATTCAGTTAATGTGAAGTAGGATGTCTGTATGTATGTATAACCCAGGGCTATTTGACAACAATTTTTTTTCAGAAATCAATTTTATATTCAATAGACAGTCCATTATTCCTTAATAATCTTGATAATATTTGAGGAGATAATCTGTTTAACCTAGATATTCTCTTATCTATCCCTAAATATAGCAATAAATGACCTTATGACAGTGACTTGACGATGGGGTCAAATTTGTGTAAATAAATATAGGATTTAAGTAGAAATCAATGAGTAATAGTATCAGGACTGTTGGAATATGCTCTTGGGCCTTCAGAAATTTTAGGTCTCAAATGAAGGTCTCTGTGAACTTGCATTTGAAATCTTTGATCTGCCAAATCAATACAGTATCTGTCTATTTCTAGGCTTCTTATTATGGAAAAAAAAACACTAGCAAGATAGACTTATCTTGTATTGGCTTTATATACAGTTGGCTGTATTAATTTATTATCCAATATGCTGAGTCATTTCACAACAGTGGCTTGAAAGCAGCCACAATGGGAGTAATTATGCCACAGAAGTTAGATATGTGTATATGTTAAAGCTTTCTCTAATAGCTATCCATCTGCACCCAAGAAATATTTATAAAACTTTGCCACTGCATCGCTAACTACAACTCTTTAAAACTACAAGTTCTTTGTCGGATAAGGTTTCTCGCTCACAAATGAAAGATAGAATATTTGTAAATTGAACAAGAAACTCAGAAAAGTCTTTAGAAAGTATTCAGTCATGGGGAACCTAAAAAAAAATAAATAGTGAAGAAAGAACCCAAACAAAAACGGCTTGTGGAGGAATGGGTTTATTTGGTTTAAGGACTCGAGAGGAGACTCCATCCTGGCAGGGAAAAGGATGGCATGAGCATAGGGGTTGACATCACCTCCGCCACAGCACTGAAAACAGCAGCAGGAAGTTGTGCCAAGTACTGGCAAGGGGAAGCTGGCATATAACCCCAAAAGCCCACCCCCCAACAACACAGCTCTAGCGAGGTTGTAATTCCTGAACTGCCATCAGCTGAGGATCGATCATTGAGAACACATTCATTTGTTTGTGGGGGACAACTGGATCAAACCATGAGAGTCCACCCTTGGCCCCCACAAACTAATAATCATACATGATGTAAATACAATATGTTCAGCTCAACTCTTAAGTCCCCACAGCTTTCAACTGAGCCATAAAAGCAAAAATAAACCTGTAATGTCATAGAACATTCACACTGCAAAACATGATGCACAGCAAAAACAGATTGAACCAATACAAGATTTAAAACAAGCAGGGCACCATCAATCTCTAACTCCAAGTTCAATGATTCTAACCAATAAAAAGTCTCTCGGAGATTCAAATCCGCCCCTCCAGCTCAGCTACTCACAGTCCGGGAAAACTTCATCCGGTGCTGGCAGCTCGCCTTGGTAGCCATCCATAGTCCTGAAATTCTTTGGGTCTCCATAGCAACCCACAGTTCATACTCATGGTAGGCTCCATGACACATATATAGCACATAATGGTTTTGCATTGGTTTATGTATTGCTCAATTAAACATTAGGATTGCTGTGTTTCTCCAACCACTCTAGAGTTGGACACTATCACTCTTTTTATATTTTTCCTCTCATTCCAATCTCTTTTTCTCTTTCATATTTATCTCCTCTTCTATATACCTCAAAATTACAACCTTGCATAGCTTTAATAACCTCTAAAATCTGTGGACATTAGCAGTATCCCAATTTTCCCCTATGAGACACTTTATCCAACTTCATATTTTCCTAAATTGATCTAACACAATTCTTTATACTCATCTACCCAAATTCTTCCCACTTTTAGTCTTAGTAACTAAATTCTTAGTTCACTCCATATAATCCTTTTTTGTTTATATTCCAGTAGTTATTGAAGCCAAAGGGATGGATCACTGTTGTTATGTAGCTAGTATGACATTTCATGATAGACATATCCAGCAACTGTGATCACTCCTACAGATCATATTGTACTCTGGGAGTGATTTAAA
Source organism: Zapus hudsonius (assembly GCA_004024765.1). Classification (NCBI taxonomy): domain Eukaryota; kingdom Metazoa; phylum Chordata; class Mammalia; order Rodentia; family Dipodidae; genus Zapus; species Zapus hudsonius. The sequence continues at coordinate 376 of PVHP010025310.1, read as the reverse complement.
GGCCATACCAGACACCTTGTGATTCTGGACTAAGTATATGATTTCTTAAATATATATTTAAGAATATAGCTGATTAAAATGAAAATTCCAGCAACAAAATAACCCCAGATGCATAAATCCCAACACAGTTTAAAGTAACAAGAAAAACTGAAGCAGCATAACTCTTTGAAAAGTGACTAATCCCGAAAGGTGCAGCAAGATGGCTGACTAGCAGACACGCCGTGTCCTTCAGGAAACAAAAGTGAGGGTTTTCAGTGGGGATCCAGGTCGTGGACTCAAGCTGTGGCCACGCGGTGAGCTCCAGGCACCTCCCAGCACACGATCCTCACGACCGGAAAATACCAGCGTGGACCAGCGCTCGCAGGAGGTATCCAGG
>PVHP010025309.1:0-25654 GCA_004024765.1 Zapus hudsonius | reverse complement strand
GGCAAGGAGAGAATTTCTTCCCCTTTATATAGCCTTAGGGTGGGGTCTTAAAACCCTTCCCCAGACTTAATGGCGTCCCGAGTCTCTGGAATTTCCTTCCTGCACTGCCCACACAGGAAAGGATGTTTACTTCTAGCTTCCTTGGGCTTCTTTACATCTTGTCCCTTGTTGAGAGGCTGCCTTCCTATAAACATCCTCAGAGACCCACCCAAGATAATTAAAAAGATCCAAGTTGACAACAAAACCTAACCATCACAGGGGGTATGGAGAGAAATATACTCAAAGTACATTATATACTTGTGTGAAAATGTCCTTATGTAACCCAGTACCATGTAAAAAAATAAATATACACCAGTGCAGGGGAAAATTAAAAATAAACCCATTTGAACTAGTCAATGAATTTAGCAAACTTATGGGATACAAATCCAATGCAGAACACCATAGCAGTTCCTGTGTGGTTCATGACTGTGCACACCACTGTGTGAGTGCTCTCTCCCTTGTCAGTACACAGTTCTGTCCATGTTTAGGTAGCTCCACGTGATGCCCTCTTACTCTGGGCTGGAGCCAGCCTTTTCAGCTTCCTTCCACAGCCTGCCTTTGGCCCTGTTCAAAGCAAGATTGTCTCTTCAGCATGGCACTATTTCAATAGTAAGGACAGCCTTCGAGCTCTTTTTACTGTATTTCAGTTTTGTAGCCTATATATCCTTGAATGAGGCAAGCTGAGTGTGATGGTTAAGTTTGTTTGTCAACTTGATCTATGTAATAATCCATAGTAATCTTGGGCAGGTCTCTGAGTTTGCCTGCAGGAAGGATTGACAAAATCCTTTTGAGATTTTGGAGAAGGGAGGAGTTCCCTTCTCCAGAGTGAGCCCTTCCCCCAAGTGGGTGGGTCTTCCTGAAGGGGACTAAATATAAGAAAGCTTGAGGGGAAGGAAACCCTCTTCCTTCCTCCTCCGGCTGCTGGTGCTTGTTCGTGACTTGCATTCGCATCCTGCTCTCCTACCTTTCCTGGACATTGGAACCCAGTTTTCTTGGCCTCACATTGTGGACTAAAGAGCCACTGCTCCCCAGGGAGCCATTAGGCCTTCTGGGCTGGATTGGGACTGCTGAGACATCCAGCCATGTGGACTGAACAGCTCCTGGTTCCTTCACCTGTGGGCCTAAAGACTGCTATTGTTGGACTGTCATAAGCTACCCCAATAAATTCCCTTTTATTATAATCCATTCTATCAACTGTTTCCTCTAGAGAATCCCAACTAATACACTGAGCAATAAAGAGACTTCTATCATCTCTTCACTGACTACATGCCTAGCTCTATGATCAGATCATTTCACAGTTGACTCCTGGTATGTGTGTCGCCCTATCCTATACTGGTACCTCTGACTTTAAAATTTTTATGTTCTATTATTGAATTATAATTTTCTGCAATACCCCATACTATTTTCCATTGTTTCATTTTGTTGCATTGCAATTACCTATGGTCAACTGTAGTCTGAAAATATTAAGTGGAAAAGTTCATAAATAAGTGATTCATAAGGTGTTTTACTTATTTTATTTTGAAATTTTTGTTGACACTTGCATAAATATAAAAATATACCATGATTATAATTCCCTCCCAAATCCCACCTCCACTGAATCCTTTATTCTTTCCAGCTAGTCTCTGTTCTAGTTTGATGTTATCATATTTTCCCTCCTATTATACAGGTCTTATGTAGGTAGTGTGCTGTATATACTACCCACCTGGTAGGCATTAGCAGCTGCCCTCCAGTGATCAAGATGCTTGTATTCAAGTATTCCTTATTACACTTGACCATGGCTCTGAAATGCGAGAGCCATGTGCTGGCAACTAGGCTTTGCCAAAGAGAGGTATTAAAGCGCTTTCTTTAACTGAAAAGGTCAATAAGATTATTTTGAAAGGAAGGGGCTGGATAGATGGTTCAACAGTTAAGGTGCTTGCCTGCACAGTCAGGTTCGATTCCCCAGTACCCACATAACTCCAGATGTACAAAGTGGCACATGCAGTAGCTAGAAGCCCTGGCATGCCCATTCTCTCTCTCTCTCTCTCCTGGGAAATAAAGTAAAATATTAAAATAGAGAGATCATATTACTTACTATAGTAATTATCTATTTTTATGAACATTTATTGCTGCAGCTCTCTTACTGTGCCTGTAAGAAATTAAACTTCATTATAGGTACATATGGATAAGGAAAAATAGTACCTATAAAATTCAGTGCTATCTACAGTTTCAGGCATCCCTCAGGGCCTTGCAGCACATCCCCTGTGACTATTGAATTGAGAGATTATTGTTCTGTGTACTATAAAATGACTAGACCTCAGGTGTTAAATGAACATACTCCTGCACCAAAGCATCAATCATAATGCAGAGTCACCATCTTCTAGAAAGTTCTTTCATGCCCCCATCATCCCAACCTATCCCCTTCCCAAACCTATTAAAGCAAGTACTCTTCTGATTTCTAGCCCCATTGATTCGTTGTCAAAAAAAGTATTGTTGAAATTCATATGGATGGAATAATATTACATTAAACTTTTTTATCTTAATGTGCAACTTTAATCCTATTAAACATAATCATATTGAATTTAGTTTTTCCTCATGATTCTGTTGAGGGGATTTGGGTCTCGATTTAACCACACTCACGCCTAGTTGTTTTCCTCAGCTTGGTGCTATCTACAGATTTGACAGTAATTTCTTTCTGTTTGACTTGAGGCGAGAGCTAGGAAGATGCCTGGAAAAGATGCTTAACCAGAAATCCCCTCTGGACCTTCAGTTTAGGAGATGAGATCCATTATGAATCATTCCTGGCCAAGGATATACCGGAAGATAATCCCCCTGCTGAACAGGACTGGGTTCTGTTTGGTATTAATTTTTAGAGGAATGGTTTCCCAGTACCGTTCTGGGTCCTTTGGTCAAGCTACAGATTGAATCGACATAAGGCATATTCACAGGAGAAAGCTCATTTTATTTATCTACATATATGCAAAAGTCTCACAAGAATATGAGACTCTAAGAAGAGCCATATGACTGGAACTGTACAGAATCCTGGGCTACAGAAAGGAACTGGAGGTTCAAGATTCTGGAGGGCAATGGAGACAAGTTACAGGAGGGTAAGGGAAGAAACATGATAACATGCATGCTTCATTATGCAAATGAGATTCTCAGTTAATGGAGGCTGGGTAGACACAGCCCTTTCCTAATACAGATAGCTTTGATTAATGAAAATTTCCTTTATAGATGCAAAATTTCTTGAAAAGAGGACAGCTATAGTTGTAGTTTCTCAGAATAACCAGCTAATAATTAATATGGCAAAGAGGCGTGTTCTGGATGGCTTAGTCTGGCCTAGCACAGTAATATTTTAAGGTATGCGTGCTAAGCCCCAGCACACTGGAAAATGGAGGTGGAGTCAGGGCATCCCAGTGGGAGGTGTGCTGGGAGAAGGCAGGTCTCAGGGGAGGGTCTGAGTCACATTGGTGGAAGACAGCCCCCAAATAGAGGGAGGAAGGAGCTCCCAAAGCAGAGAGCCCACAGCCATGGGCTCACTTACATGGGAGGCCCTGGAGGTTTCTAAGACTCTCTGAGGAGTTCAGCTAAAAGGTAGTCCGTGGCCAGCTGTTATGTTTTGTTTTGTTAAGTTCTAAATGGAGTCTGACAACTTATAAGGAAAACTAATTTTCTAGATGAAATTTCAAAATCCTCTAGGCCACTTATTCCCTTCCCTCAGCGCAGCCTCCAGGGCACTGAGGCTTGGGGTGCAGGCTGAGCTCAGCAGGGAGAGGAGGGTACTGGGAACATGCCGAGTCTTTCCTTCCTTCAGGGGAAAACACTCGAGTAAAAGTCACCTTTGGAAATGCTCCTTAAAATCCTAATTTTTAATTATTTCTGATTCAGCATTTGATTCTATCTTCTTTTTTTTTTTAAACTCTCAGAGGCAGGGGCTGCCTTTTAAAAAAATATTTTATTTATTTTCAAGCAGAGAAATACAGAGAGAGAGAGAGAGAGAGAGAGAGAAAACACCAGGGCTACCACCTTGTGGGTCTGGTATATGTGGGTACTGGGGAATTGAACCCAGGGCCTTAGGCACTGGAGGCAAGTGCCTTAACCGCTGAGCCATCTCTCCAGCCCCCTGATTCTATCTTCTTGAAACACATGTAGACTTAGAAATGCAGGCTTGAACCATGGAACTGGACCTCTTGTCTTTGGCTTACTGCAAGCTTCTTTACCTTCATTTCATCTACAGATGGGTGAGAACCACAAATCTCTCAGGGTATCAGAATTATTCAGCAAGCATTAAAAAAACAGGGATGTCTCCATCCCTGGTTCAGGGGTTAAAGGTGCTTTCTTGTGATGCCTGATGATCAGGCTTGAGTCCCTGGGACCCATGGAAAGCCAGCAGCACAAGGTGACACATGTGGGTGGAGTTCATTTGCTGTGGCAGGAGGTCCTGGTGTGCCCATAAACATGCACACACTCTCTCTCTTTCTCAAATAAATAAGTAAAAACATTTAAAATATAGGGGTTTGGATGATGGCTCAGCAATTAAAGGTGCTTGCTTGCAAATTATGCCAGCCTGGGTTTGGTTCCTCAGAACCACATAAAGCCAGTTGTACAAAGTGGAACATGTATTTCACATGCATTTGGAAGTTTTTGCAGTGGCAAGCAGCCCTGGTGTGTCCATTCTCTCTGTTGCTCTTTCTCTTTCCCATGTTTTCCTATTTCTGTTAGCAAATAAATTGAAAATATTTTTAAATTTTTTTTTTAAATTCTGATACTTGGGGCTGGAGAGATGACTGAGTTGATTAAGTCTTGCCACAAGTATAGGACCTGAGATCAGATCCTCAGCACCCACCTAAAAGCCAGGCATGGCCTGACATCAACCTCTGGCCTCCACATGCACCTGCCTACATTCTCTCTCTCTCTCTCTCTCTCTCTCTCTCTCTCTCTCTCTCTCTCTTTCTCTCTCTCTCTCTCACACACATGTGCACACATCAAAAATCTCAAGACTTACTTATGAACAGACATTTGAGTATCACTGAATTCTCTAAGACATCTATGATTTAAAAATTCCACAAATGCATTGTAGGTATGCTAGCTAGGTAGACTTGATTCTTTCTGAGCTATCAGTATACAGGACATTGATTTGATTTGAAGTTAAGAAAAGTCTCTCTTTTTGGCAGGGAGGTTTGAGAGAAGGTAGCGGGATAAAGATAAAGGCAGGGGTAATGGACAGACTGGATCAAGGTCACAGAGAAGTGTTACTTGATAGAAACTTCTATGATAAGAGGATGAAGAGATTTATAGAAGTGTGTCAGAAGCTTGGGAGCAAAATGTGGTATAAACAAGGTACCAACCCCTCATTTGCAGTGTAGCAAGAGGTAACTTAAGACACTAATGTCCCATCAGAACTGTACTGAAGGGTTAAATTCCTTAACTCAACATTCCCCAATGACTCCCTGCAATCACGGCTACCTTTCAGCCACCAAGCTCTGCAGTCCCAGCCTTGGGTCTAACCTTATAGCACTAAAGGAGATATAGCACTGAAGCCAGGACTCAACTCAACTTTGTGTGTTGTTGCTGATCCCCTCCCATTCTTAACAAAGAAAACAAAGCATCTTGTGAGTTGTCACAAGATGCTTTGTTTTCTTTGTTAAGAATGGGAGGGGATCAGCAACAACACACAAAGGGGGGGACCTGGCTGACTACTGTGCTACCCATAACCCCCCAACCCACAGGTTGATCCAGCATCCCCACTGAGGAGGATACCCAGTGTGTTGGGGACAGGGAGGAGGGAAATGGGATACCAATACAATATTTGCCATACAATGTGTCTAATTTTGAATAATAAAGATATATATTAAAACAAAAACAAAAAAGAAGCAAAGACACATACACCACATACATATCCATGCAAAAAGAATATAGATAGAAGGTGAACAAGTCTGGAGATCAAATGTACAGTGTGGATGATGATAATTATTAATTTGATTATGATAATCTCTACTCAGTGTATTTCAAATGTTGTTTACTTTGAATATATTCAACCTTGTTAAATATTTTAACTGTATCTTCATTATACATAAGTTTTATAAAGTATATAATTTAGGATACATATACATTAACACAAATGGACCTAGTTTTTGTCTGGCTATTATTGTTTAAAAAAAAATTGGGAAGGGAGATCCCCTTGTCCATCTTGGGCTATCTTTAGTCCCTGAGTAGCCATTTATTGTCCACCTCTGTGTCTGGGAAAACCTCCTGCCCATGTTTGGGCACATGCTCCTGATTTAAAGATCCCGAGGTCTCTTTAGAAAAAGGAAAGGTTGGGCTGGGGGTACAGCACTGCACTAGGCCCTAGGTTCCATCCCAGCACCCCAAAGAAAGGAGAGACAGAGAGACAAGGAAGAGGAAAGGGAACAGAGATGGCTTTGCAGATAAGAAAATGGAGGCAAAGAGCAGACGAGGGACAGACAGAAATTGTGGACACAGCAACACTTCTTAAACTAGCTCAGGATCCAGTGAGAGCCCTTCAGTCTCAGCGCAGGACTGCTGGGCGTTGACTGAATTGGTTTCCTGCATCCCCTGGCACGTGGCAATAGGGGAATTTTTAATCAGTCTATTAATAGATGTTATTCATCAGGGAATATCTAGTGAATTCACTAACATAGAAATTGTCTGGTGATCAAAACTCATGCTGAATATTGCTGATGTTACTTGCCTGGATTATTTGAGATGCAAAATCATGTTGGTGTGTTAACTTGTCCTGGGAAGACCAGAGAGGGTACCAACAACAAACCAGAGAAATAATTCCACCTAAGACCAAATTGACAAATCAATGAGTTTATTGTTTTTGGGGTTTTTTTTTTCACAGTGCTTCATGGGGTAACTTGGGGAATGTTATAGTCAGCTTTCTAGTTGCTGCGCAGAAAGAACCCAAACAAAAGCAGCATGTGGAGGAATGGGTTTATTTGGCTTATGGACTCAAGAGGAGACTCCATCATGGAAGGGAAAATGATGGCATGAGCAGAGGGGTGAACATCACCTTCACCACAGCACTGCAAACATCGGCAGGAAGGTATGCCAGACACTGGCAAGGGGAAGCTGGCTTATAACTCCATAAGCCCGCCCCCAACAACACAGCTCCATCAAGGTTGTAAAACCCAAACTGCTATCAGTTGAGGGTGGATCACCCAGAACACATTCATTTGTTTGTGGGATCAAATCATGACAGGGAGTATGGATGGCTCAAAAACAACCCCATCACCAAAAGCTACACTTCTGGAGCTACCTGCAGGCCTTCCCACCAACGTGGGCCAGTCAGTCACCTTTCCCCAGAAACTGTTAAGTCTTACATAACCAAGGAGGGGCCTGCAACTCTAGGAAATTTTAGGAGCTTCCTGAAGTTCACAAGTTTACTTCCTGAGCCTTGTAAGTTTTGCGTACTTCTTCAGGTCTAACCAGCTTCCCTTCTGGAGAGAATGTTCCAGTTCAGAAGAAATAGCTACACAACATGGTAATATGGTTTTCTCCAGAGATTGATGGACACTCAAAGTTTTATTCAAAGATAAGCCCACCTGAGAGCCACATGCTTGCCTGTAATCCTAGAACTCAGGAGGCCAGGGCAAGCAAATTGTGAGTTTTAGGCCAGCCTGAGCTACATAGCAAGAACCTGTCTCTAAAAATAGGACTGGGGGGGGGGGGAGATAAACCCACTAAAGTATAAAGTTCATTTAAATTCTTAATATCACCTGATAGTATTCTGTCCTGACACAGTTGAACGCTCCCAGCAGCTCTCTCCTTTCCTTTCCCCATCCTAACTTTAATATGTCAGTGAATCACCTGAGGACCTGGAGCGGGACCCAGGATGCAGCTGTCCTGTGGACCAAGGCTGGGCAGGAGGGCACCGAGCTCCTTGACTGAGCAGAGGCGACGTGGTCAGCTCATTCCCAGCCCTGTGCCCCGACACTCCCTCGGACTGTATCTTTATCTAGCCACATTGTTTATAAATAACCTACAGCCTTCTTAAGTGGCACTGAGACTGTTGGGAATTTTACCATTTTAAACATCTTGGGAACCAGAAGAAGGACTTCCACACGCCAGCTCCACCCCAACCCTCCTGTCAAGCTCCAAGTCCTTCTCTGTACACCACCAACCTACCATTTAGTGCCTCCTTTTCCTCCCTCCAGAAGAATCCAGTCCTATAATAGGAAACATCTGAGACTACCATGCGCCAGGGCTACGCTCTGCTATCCTTACTGGGTTTGTGAATGGCTGGAACTGTTCTGCAGCACCTGCCCAGTGCAGGCTGAGCCCTAAGTTCCCCTAACAATGGCTCAGCCTTTTCTCAGCTTCAGTGTCCTGCCTTTGCATTTGAGCCATCTCTTGACTGTCTCAGCATCACAGGCCTTGCACCCAAAAGTAAAACCCCACATGATAGGCTCTGATGCCAGAGCTGGAATTCTGACAGTTTGTTCAACTATATGGTGCATGAACCTCCTCTGGTGAGCCCCCCACAGAGCAACCGGGAAACCCATGTCTCCAGTACAGGGGCTATCAGAATATGTGTCTATAAGAGCCATGGTGACAGCTCCGGAGGACCTGAGGAAGAATGGGGACTTTGACATCTTTGGAAGGAGCAGCTCCAGAGCTGGTTTCAAGATGGCTGCTAGGCCCTGTGTTATCATAGAAGCCCAAATGTTTCTCAACAGCCCCTTTCACAAGACCATGGTCCAAAAGGAGGTAATATAGGAAGGAACAGGCCCACTTCCCAAGTCAACACCACCTTTTCCTTTGTTTCACATACAACCCTGGACCTATGGGCACAGAAGTTCTATTTGTTCTCTGAAAAGATACCTTGCAAGAAACACCAGAAAAAAGACACCTGGGAACCAGGAAACTAAACTCTGCAGGTGTTACTTTCCAGGGCCTCTTATTTCTGCCCACTCACTTCTTGCCTCAGAGATTGACATCTTTGCTCAGGTGACAGGAGAGCAATGAGTTTCCCAAGCCTGGCCTGGTAGTCTAGTTTCAAGGCATCCTCCTTATTAGTATGACATCTTGGGAAAATGCAATTTACATATCCATCCTGATTTAGAGGAGGTTCAACTTATAAGAATGAGGGCTCTGGAGGAGTCAAAGACCAGAGACGTAGATAACCCAGATAACAAGACATTTCTGTATGTTGGTTGGGGATGGGGGGCATAAAGGAGTTTATCTGAATGACCCCTTTTAAACAGACTATGGTCCATGGGGACGACAGGGCTTGGACTCCAAGCTCAGTGCTTACTTCTGGGTTGGTAACATTTCCTGACTTGATAAAGCAATCCCAGGACCCTTTAGTTTCCAACTCAAAACCAAGAAGGGAAAAACAATGACCTTGGGATTTCACTATCTGACTACTAAACTGTAAGAGACATGCAGCCACATCCCTGCTGTCTCTTTTTTGAGGACCTGGCCACACAGCCTCTTGACCCCAGTAGCCAAGGATGTAATCCCAGGCAGCCCTTTAAACTTTAGGCTTCCATAAAAAGGGGGTACCCCCCAACCCCTGCACAAATGCTTTGGAAGTACTGGCTGGCAGGAAGGAGGCCCTGTGTCATGTTGTGTTTGTGGGCCTGGAGTTGGAATTTACATTATTCGCAGGCCAAAGCAGGCCACTATTCTGTCAGTTCTGTCAGTTCTACTTTCAAAATATAAATTAAATATGACACTTTCTCATTCCTATTGTCACCACCTGGATCAAGATACTCCCCTAACTAAGCTTACCTCTCCTGCCTTCCAAAGTGATCCTATTAAAATTCAGCTCAGATAGTGTCACTCCTCTACATAAAGCCCTCCAATGGCTTCCTCACTCTCAGAGTACAAACCAAATTCCTTAGTATCAATTACAGGATCCAACATTATTTGGTCTTAGACCATCAGCTGCAGATGTACTGGCCTAACTGTGATTCATTGATGATGCCAGGCAGGCTCCCATCACAGGGCCCTTGTACTGGGTGTTCCCTTCACCCATAGTCTTCCCCCATTCCCATCTTCCCCCAGATAAGATGGTTAGCTCCATCATTTTTTTCAAGATCTTGAATTCAAAGATACCTTTCCTGGATACCCCAATTAAAATGTAACAATTCACCCTCCTGGCTAACATCACATGATAACTCTTTTCCTTACTATTGTCCACAAACATGTTGCGTATTATACTCATTGACTTACCTGATGTACTGTCTCCCTCTCCCACCAAACGCTGACACTGCTGTGTCACCAGCTCTGGCTCAGCATCTGGCACATGGTATAAACTGAAACAATGTCTGTTGAAAGGAAGGATGAATGGAAGGTGTTATCATAGGCAGCTCCACACTGCTGGGACAAACTTCCAAATCAGGCCCAGTTTATGGGGGAAACAGGATTTATTGAAACTTACAGATCCAGGGGAAGCTCCATAATGGCAGAAGAAGCTAGCTCCCTTTCACAGATGAGAGAGAGAGAGAGAGAGAGAGAGAGAGAGAGAGAGAGAGAGAGAGAGAGAGAGAGAACCTCACAGCCAGCAAACAACAGGGACTCAGGAAGAGCTCAGATTGTTCTCTGCATATCTTGGGCTGGAATTCCAGATCCACTGTCAAACACACCTTAGGTTTGGACCCTAGGATTCGCCCACAGTGACACCTCCTCCAAGTTACAAGCTTTTTTTAAAAAAATATTTTATTCATTTTTCAAGCAGAGAGAGAGAGAGAATACCAGGGCCACCACCTTGTGGGTCTGGCTTATGTGGGTCCTGGGGAATTGAACCCGGGGCCTTAGGCACTGGAGGCAAGTGCCTTAACCGTTGAGCCATCTCTCCAGCCCAAGTTACAAGCTTTAATAAGACTCCTGAATCTACTGGGGAACATCCATCCAAACTACCACAGCTAATGGACTGAAATTCCTGGAAGAAACTGCTTCTGTCCTGCACGACTACAGTGTGGAGAGATTGATGTTGCAAGTTCAGAGCCAAATTATCTTGGGCTATCTTTAGTCCCCTTAATAGCCATTTATTGTCCACCTCTGTGTCTGACCTAACATCCTTGTGACTATCAGGTGATCAGTTGATCAGGTGAAATCTTTTTGAAATGTACTAATAGACCATCAGCTTCCATCATCCCAAAGGCTAAGAATGTCATCAGAGTTTCTAAAGCCTATAGCAGAGATTTCCCCACTTTGTTATAACCCGCTATTGTAGTTACCTTTGTATTGCTGGGATAAAGCACCCAACCAAAAGCAGCTGATGGGGAGAAAGTTGTTTATTTCAGCTTATAGTCTCAAGGGGAAGCTTCATGATGGCAGGGGAAAGATGGTAGAGCAGAGGCTGGACATCATCTCCTTGCCACGGCAGGTGGGAAACAGCAGCAAGAGAGTGAGCCAAGTTCTGACAAGGGGGAGCTGGTTATAACACCGCTGAGCCTGCCTCCAACAATACAACCTCCTCCAGCAAGGCTCCACTTCTAAAATTGTCATCAGCTGGGTACCAAGCAGTCAGAACACATGAGTTTATGGGGGACATCTAATTCAAACCACTGAACTCGCTTACTTTATTTCAAAGTGGTTTTGAAAAGTGGCTTGGTTTATGACTTTCTTTTGTTCTATAACTGAAAAACCTTCATGAAATTGTTCATATGTTTCAAATTGGTAGTTGGGGTAACCTGAACCTGTGTTCCTAGGCCACGGTCACTCATATTTGGCTCCAGAATAAACTATCTCTTATTCCCTTTGAGATGAGAGCTGTGTGTTTTGCATTGGTGAGGATAGGTTAAGTGCTTCTTCCTGTGTCATGGTAACACTGACATGTTCTCTACCTGGGAATTAGGATTCAGGACTCCTGACAGTGACATTTGAGCAGCCCTCTCCCCCCACCATGGAGATAATCACAGTGCTTACTTCTCTTTGATATATCCCTACTGAGCCCCCTGCCTACCCAACCCCTTCCCACCTCAGGGAAGGGATTCCCTACTTGAATCCAATGGATTCAAATTGTTACATGTTGGTCACTGTGCTTAGCACTTTATGTAAGGTTTCTACTTAGTCATTATGTGCTAGGTAAATGAATCTATTTTCACATGCTCACTTGAATCTAGAAATCATGCTGAACACCCAGGTGGGTGTTTTCCTCTTCTTTGAGACGCTTCCACCTAAGCACGAAGATGAGGTGGGCTTTGGCTGGCATGCTGGCTCCCAGGCTCGTCCACAGGTCAGTCTGACTGATTGGGCCAAGGTAGAAACAGAATCCTAGAGGATCTGGTCTGTTTCTTTTGCCCAGAATTGAAGATCTGTCTATAGACATGTGCCTTTACTACAAGGCCCTTTATATGATGGGAATATACCACCAGGCCATGGTCACAGGGACCCCAGACCAATAGAGAAGAAAGTTCTAATTGCCGAGATCAGGAGCAGAGAAGATGAAGAAGAGCTTGCTCCATAATGGCTCATCTACCCCTGCTCTTGGCTCTGAAGACTCGCTGAATTTCCAGCTCCCAGAATTTGTGAGACCATCTCTTATTTTCCCATTTAAATACTTCATTTCAATTTTGTTTTTATCAGTCCTAGGGTATCAAACCAAGACAAGTGACGCACTAATGAGATGGATTAGGAAGTAAGGTAGCATTGTTTTCCGGACAGGCTAAAGTTTTAGCTAGGGATTGGCCCCCAGAAACATGGATGCTGCCTTGCCTGCTCTGGCAGGACTAGAACTCATGCCAGATTTAGTCTCATCCAAGATGGCTAAAGGCCACAACTCCTCAGCAACAACAACTTCCTATTTCTTCACCAATTTCTCTGCTTAGCTTCCAAAGGTAGACCTTTCCTAAGTCAATGTTTCTCTGGGGCTCACCAGCCAATCAGGTCCCTCCCTATACACCTTAGCCTGGTGATGAGGCTCATTCGAATTAGATGTCTGATTCATATAAATGGGCCTGAAACATATGTGTAACCCCTTCTTCTCTTCCCTTCTCTATCGTCTTCCTCCTGGAGAGGGACTTTTTCCCTATGGGAGAGAGATTTTCTCAGTCTTCTCTCCCCTTCCACACCTGACTGGGAATGGTAGAACTTCTTTTAGCTTGGAAGCTTTCCTGCTTTGCTTTCCTTACTATCTTAACTCTCCCTAAAATAAATCTCTTAATTTACCATCCTGTGAGTCTGTGTCAATTCTTTGCTAACATGGATAAGAACTTGAGACTTGAGAGTCACTGGCGTAGGAGTTCTAACCTCCTCAGAACTCTCTCCTGCATCACAACTGAGCTACACCCCTAACTCTAAATATTCCATTTTGATTAAGTGCCTTTCAAATATTTGTAACAGTGGAGCTTGTCTCAGAGAAGTGGGGTGCTGACTTTGACTGTCACAGGTTGAGAAGCACTATAGCCAGGACTCAATCACTTCTGTAGCTGCCAACTCACAAGATGCTTTGTCTTCCTTAAGACTGGGAAGGGAGATCCCATTGTCCATATCCAGGATAGTTACCTAAGGGTAACAAGATTAGAATAACTTTCAGGGCAGCCTCAAATAGCAAGGCAATGTTGAGAATGGGGCAGTACCATTGGTGCGTCAGGACATGGACTGAGTTTACACTTTTACTGAACATGGGGTTGTAGAGGGGCAGGTGGAGCCATCTTCTCTTTCTGTTGAAACAAGGTGGGTAAGGTGAAGAGGGAGAGGCCAGGAAGGGAGCTGGTGACTATTTAGCCCCTGCCTTGGCGACCTCATTGGTGAGGCTTCTAGGCCCAAAATCTATTCCCTCATCAAGAACACTGCCTGTCTCACTCACTCTAGGTCCAAAGATGCATTCCAGACAGGTGAAGCCCAAAGAAAAGTGGGTCGGAGGCTTCTCTGGGCAAATCCATTAGCACAGCTGTTCCCTTGGAGCCACTTTCAAGGCTGCAGCTCCAGAAGCTCTGTTTATTGACTGTTTATTTCTCTAATTTGTCAAGGACTGCACACTCCAGGTTGCCTCCTAAGCACTCAGCTTCTGTTTTCACCTCGCGAGCTTCACCAATTTGATTATCATACTCTGTACTTCATCTTTGGAGTGGTTCATGAAAATACTGATTACTGCTGGGTGTAAATCAGGTCCTAGGGCTTCCCTCCCATATCAATGTCTACTTTCCTAGTTCACAGCCCTCTTTTCAGATCACCTTTGCCCATTGGGTAAGGACTTTTGTCCTCTCTTCTCATTCATTCATCACTCACTTATTCGTTTGCTAGGCTAGAGGCATAGTCTGATCCCTGGCATGTAGAAAAGGCTCAATTGCAAGCTATTACTGTTGAGGTGCTGTGGGGCAGACTCCAGCCCTCAGCAATAAGAAGGGGACTGAGAATGTGCTCGGCAGATACCCAGCAAGTATTGTAAAGATTTCACACAGTCCTTGCAGGGCGTTTTCAATGTTAAGGAAGCAGCCGTTGGTCAAGATCAGAAGTATGGATTCTCAAGTCAAAGTTCTGATTCTGGCTTTCCTTCTTCTTGGCTTCTTTGCCTTAAGTGGCAAAGGTAAAGATACTGTTATCTCATGGGGTTAGAGATAGGATGTGAATTATTGAAAGGTACTTGGAGCAGAGCCCAGCACATAATATGCACTCAACAAATGATAGCCATTATTATTTCATGCAATACAATTATGCCATGTGAGGTATTATGATTTGTGTTTCACAAAAGAAAGTGAGGCTTAGAGAGGTTAATTTGCCCCAATTCCTGTAGGTAACAGTAAAACTAGTATCCAAACCCAAGTTTGCTTAACACCAAATTCCATTTGTTTTCTTATTGTAACCTTGGAAGGAAAAATAAAAACACGTGTAGACACGTTTTACATGATAGAAAAGTGAGTGAGACACACATGCACACAGTACTATCATGACACACAACCCCTGCTCCATAAATAGAATCAAATGACAACGGTGGTGTCGGCGATGGAGATGGTGATGGTGACTATGAGGGCAGCAATGATAATGGTGGTGACAAAATTCCAAGCTTCAGAGAAAGCTTGAAGATGCCAGAGACAGAGGGATTTGTTCGTTTATTCAGATGTAAGGTCTCCCTATGCTCGCTTGGGGTGGATTTCCCCTTCCATCTCCCAAGGTTTTGGGGATTACGAATGTGCACCGCTGCACCCAGGGAATTGTCTCTGAGCTGAGGAATAGTTGGATACTTTGATGGAAAAGGCAGCAGTTGAACACGTTTGAAAGAATAGATGTGGAAATCACTGGAAAGAAGAGATTCAGTGGAGGGGAGATGGGGCGAGGAAGACAAGGGAGGGCAATGGAGGGGATTATGTAAACATTTTAAAATTTTATTTTATTTTATATATCTAACAGGTTATACTCATTTGTCCCCTTTCCCAAGCTAGATTATGTAAAGTTTAAACAAGGTTTCTAATTAAAAAAAAAAACAGCCAGGCATGGTGATGTACACCTTTAATCCCAGCACTAGGGAGGCAGAGGTAGGAGGATCGCCATGATTTCGAGGCCACCCTGAGACTACATCGTGAATTCCAGGTCAGCCTGGGCTAGAGCGAGACCCTACCTCAGAAAAAAAAAAAAAAAAAAACCAAACCAAACAAACAAAACTCCCAAAAACCAAAACCTTATTTTCCTATCAGGCAGATAACGAATGAGGTCCGATTCTGGAAGTAGCCAGGTGGTGGCTGGACAGCCAAATGTTGGGGACAGCACAAAGCTACAATAGCCTTAAACTCATGGCGATCCTCCTACCTCTGCCTCCCGAGTGCTGGGATCAAGGGCACATGCCATGATGCCCTGCATTTTGCTAAACTTATTCCTGAATATTTCTTATTTTTTATTTAGAATATATTGCTAACAGTTATTTCCCCTATTTACTTTTACTTTTTAAACTGTGTTTACTAGGCATTTGAAGATGACACAAGTTGTTTCCATTATATTTCTATTATAATGTTCATTTATTTGTAAGGAGAGAGAGAGAGAATGAGAGAAGGAATGGGCATACCAGGGCCTCCTGCCACTGCAAATGATTTCCAGATGCCTGTGCCACTTTGTGCATCTGGCTTGATATGAGTACTGGGAACTTAAATCCAGACCTCCAAGATTTGCAAGCAAGCACCTTTAAAGGCAGAGCCATCGCTCCAGTCCCTCATTCCCAGTATTCTGTAATGGACAGTACTGCTCTAGAATAAAGAAGCTGAGATTTGAGAATTAGAAAGCACGGAAGAGATGGGCTGCACCTTAGGTGCTCATGGCACTATGCTGAGGAGCTACACGTGTGTGTCCTGGTGTGGCATTTCCCCCTCTGTGCAAACCAGACATCTTAATGAGCACTTCGGAAAACTGCTACCAGAGGGGGCTTACTCAGATACAAGCACACAGTCTTCTGTGATTACTCAACATTTGTGCCCAAAAAGGTAGTCACAATCACATTGCTTGAGCTCAGGCATGAGGAAAACTGGCAAATGTAGGAAGACTGCTCATAATGATGTCTCATATCTTTTTAATGTTACTACCAAGAAAAGGAGTAACAGGATTTTCACCAAGCCCGATCTGAAGTTCACACCTCTCCTGGGACTAGTTGGGGCACTTTAGGACAATCTTGTATATAAGTGCTCCTTTCTGTATGTGCCCATGGTATCTTTTGTGACATTTCCTACATAGATTGAACGACCCTGTTTTCAATTCCTTCTTCTCTGTAGATAACCTCTCAGGTACAAGCAATACCTTGCTGACCACTGAACTCTCTTCTGAGTGACAAATCCTTCACGAAGGAACAAATTTAATGAGTCCCTTCTTTCTTTAGAACAAAATACTGTCAGCAGGGCATGGTGGTGCACCCCTTTAAGAGTTAGGAGTATTGCTGTGAGTTTGAGGCCACCCTGCAACTACATAGTGAATTCCAGGTCAGCCTGGGCTGGAGGGAGACCCTACTTCGAAAAACCGATGCCCCCTCCAAAAAAAAAAAAAAAAACCCAAAGGAACAAAAAACAATGTCATAACAATAAATATCTATTTTTTTCTAATGTTAAGAGCTTTGAAAGTGTGTTTTGGTCTAGTAGAGAGTATCAAGTTTTCTGTCAGGAAACTCAGAGTTCTAGTTCCGGCCTTAGTACGTATGAGCTGTGTGACTTTCAACCATTAGATTCTGGATTTGATCCCTCATCACTATCACAAGAAGACAGAGTTATTCTATTTCAAGTTTCCTTCCAGTTCTCACATTCTGTGGGACTCTGAAAACAGGGCAAGTCTAGTTCTGAAATGTAGGCCTCCTTCCAGACAAACAGATCAACAGCAGCTGAGACCCAGCCTTCTTCAGAGGCCTCCACCTGCTATCCCTCCTCCATGTCTTAGCAAATATTAATAGCCAAAGGCCTCGCTGAGTGTGGTTTTTAATAGAATCCAATTTCAGTCCATTTAGAGTATGACTCTTCATGCTGACTCGGTAATTTGAACTATGCCGTGCCTGATGGACCAAGTGCATTTTCCCTGCCTCCACTGCCTGCCCCAGGCTGGTGAGGCATTGGGAGTGCAGGACCTGAATCAGAGCAGCCCCAGATCAGCTATCTGACCTAACCATTGTCTTGTCTTCCCTGCCCTGAGACATGTGATCAGTGTACCAGGGCAATTTCTCCTCTATTCCCTGACAGTTGCTTTCTCCTTGCAGCTCAGAGGCTGCTGGCCCCTGGGTGGACCGTGAGGAAGAAAAAAACTGTGTTGCTCTTCAGGTATTTCTGGAATGTAATCAGAATTATTCCCACTGATTGCTGGGAATAAGAGGTGGGTTACACCTTAGCTGCTCATGGCACTTTGCTGAGGAGCTACACGTGTGCAAACCAGACATCTTAATGAGCACTTTGGAAAGCTGCTACCGGAGGGGGCTTAGTCAGATACAAGCACACAGTCTTCTGTGATTACTCAGCATTTGGGCCCAAGAAGGTAGTCAAAGTTTCCTTCCGGTTATGCTTGGAGAGGGGATGAGGTGGCATCGGTACTCCCTCAGTCCCCTACCCACTCTCCCAAGAGCTTCTCAGTTAAATGCAAGGGCTTGTTGACATGCCTTCTTTCTAGAGTGAAGGGATAAGGAAGGCAAACATTATTAGCAGTCACATTATAAATGAGGAAGGTAAGGCTGACGGAGCAAGAAACTTAACATGCTGTGTTTCCTCTGTGGCAGCTACTGAGTAAGAAGCTAGCTATTTCTTAATCGTTTCAACACCCTTTTAAGGGATGTGACATTATCTTCATGTGTCGGTTAGGAAAACAAGAGTCAGAAAGCTAAGCAAATGCTTTGGGTTCACCAGCTAGTAGTTATTAATGCAAGTACTCAAGGCTCATCTGCCCACTCCAAAAGGTCACATGGTGTGAAATTATGGCTGCCAAGTGCATACTGAAGTGGGCCTGCTGGTCTACCTCAGTAGTGGTGGTGGTGGGGGGTAGGGCTTAGCATGCTTGATCATCAGGAACACTCTAGAATATTCTACAAGCCATAGTGTCTTGAGCATTATCTCCATGAGTCTGATTCATCAGGTTTTCCTGAGGCAGAGTCTGAGAGGATGTATTTATAAAAGCTCTTCCCAGCCGTGTGCAGTTCTGGAAAGTAAGAGAGCACTTGACTTTTCTGCTGATCCATGGCACTCAGGATTCTTCATTTCTTATAAGTACAGGTCTAGTCCAGGCCTGTGTTTACCATAAGTAATATTTGTCACCAAATCCATTATTCCTCTATTCCAGGTCTAATGCTCAGTGTCAGACATGCTGGCTGCAAAGATCAATGAAGCAGAGTATCTGCTTTGGGGAACATAAGGTAGTGGGGGAGGTGAACGTAAGGAGGAAATTCTGATCAGTTGTGGCAAACACTGAGCAGAGGTAGGATTGTGTTGCCTTGGGAGCATGGACTAAGGCTTTGGAGCAGTGATCTGGAGTCATCACCTGGAAGAGTTAGCAAGGCAAAGAGGGGTTGGAAGAACAATGAGGCAGAGGGAACAGTGTGGGAAGGCCCCCCCATACCCAGCACAATGGTTTGGGGTGTGTGGTAGTGGCAGGGAGAATACTTTGTGAAGAGGACAGTAGATGAGCCTGGAAAAGTCCATGAAAGACCTCAGCTGTGGTGTGAAGGACTTTGTTCTTAATCCTGGCCATTGAGAAGGGGTGAAGCATTGGAAAGCCATGGAAGCATTTGATCAGATTTTGTTTTAGAAGTCACCCTGACAGACATGAGAATGTTAGGTACAGGCAGGTAAAGCTAGCAACGAAAGAACAAATTGATTGCAGAATTAAGAATTTATGTATGTCAAAAAGCACCATAAACAAAATTGGAAAGCAAAGCACTTGGAAAGCATATTTGCAGCATTTCTTGACAAAAATAATATTTTTAAAAAATTACAAATTGATAAGAAAGAGTAAACATATCAATATCAAATAAACAGGAAATCCACAAAGAAAGAAGTACAAATGGTCCATAAGCATATGAACATGTTACTCACCAATAATCAAAAAAGCTAAAAGAACAAATTGAAATAACATTGACATACAATTATTTCGTCCTATCAAATTGGTAAATATTTGATAAGTGATAATATCCAGTATTATTCAGGGCCAAGACTGGACACTCTGGAGGCTGCAAACAGGACAATGTTTTGGTACAAACTTTCTGGGGATCAATGGCAACACGTATCAAAATCCTTAAAAATAGCCAAGCAGTGCCCTTCTTGGATTATATCCCAAGGAAATCATCATAGATGTGTGCAAATTTTAGCGACAGAAATGCCAGTTACAACATTATTTACAATAAAGATTGGGAACAAGTGAAACAATCAGTATTTGGGGACAGTTTACAAAACAAAGATCCATCCATATCATGAAAATGCTATTTGAGAAGTATGAAAGACATGCAGAAATGTCCATGATAGAGTAAATGAAGCAGCAGAAGCAGCAAAAAAAAAAGTCTCTTGGGCTGGAGAGATGTCTTAGTGGTTAAGGCGTTTGCCTGCAAAGCCTAATGACCCAGGTTCGATTTCCCGATACCCATGTAAAGCCAGATGCACAGAGTGGCACATGCATCTGAAGTCCGTTTGTAGTGGCTGGAGGCCCTGGCACACCCATTAGAGTGCACTTTCTCTCCTTGAAAATAAATAAAATGTTCTTTAAAAAAAGTGTCTGATATGCTACCATTTGTGAGTGATAAAATATATATATACACACACGTGTGTTTGAAAATGTGGTCTCTGGAGGGGCAGACCAGAAATTAGAGGAAAACTAGTTATTAGCAGATGAGTTTTGTATCGGTTTACGTACTGCATATTCTAAAATATAAATACGCATTTTGAAAAGTAAGTTATTAAACAATATATACAACATGATATAGCTTTTTTATTAAAAGCGAACAAAAGCCTGTGCATGTGTGTGCACACACTTATACCAAAGAGAACTGACCATATATCTACAAGGATAAAAACGTGTTGTCATGGGTGGTACGGTGATGAATTCTTTTAACATTTTCTTTTCTAAATGTTCTACAACACACACATTAAGACTTCATAATTAAAAAGAAAATATAATTTTTCTCGTAGAGAGTCTATCACAAAAGTCCAGGCAGAAGATGATGACACAGGCGGCTCCATGCCACGTGCTCCTCTTTGCACAGCTCAACAGCAACACCCACAAAGTGTGGGGTTAAATCAGTCCCTGGTTTTAGGCGTGGAGAGAAAAAAAATCTCAACAGCTCCCTGAAATCTCAGTTGGACAAATGTACAGAACATTCAGCCCTGTTACCCCAAGCATTAACCAGTACCCCATATAGCTTCTTTTGGGGGATCATTTAAATCTGGGTCACAGGGAATGGAGTTCCAGTAGGCATTGGTAATGAAGTCACTGAATAAGCCAAAAGCCCGTACACTTGTTCTGTGAGGGTTCAAGAAGGTATCCTCACCTGGTTATAGTTTCTAAGCTTTCTCCTTGGGGTGGCAATAGTCTTCTCCCCATCTGTCCAGCCCTGTCCCAGTGACTCATTCAACAAACCTTCTCTCCTACCTCCATGAGGAAGAAAAGAAGACCCTGCCAGTCCGAACTGGTTCTGCAGGCCACCTCTGACCTCTTCATTCTTCAGATCCTAATGGTATGCCAACTTACAAACTTCCTGGGCTTCTGGATGGAGGAGTTCTGCACCTATGCCTAGGGTGGTTTTGGGTTGAGGTGATGTGAAGCCATTTTGGGGAGAGACAGAGAAGGATATGGCAGAAGTGGGGGACAGAAGCAGGGAAATGTGGCAGCTGGAATGGCTTTTTCCTTTTCCTCTCCTCTAGAGGTGAGCAACTGTGGACCCCTGGAGATTTCGAGCACCTTTCTGCAGCCCCCATTGGAGTCTTTGGGGAGCTATGTGAACATAAATAAGTGACTGGCTCAAGAGCCTCTTGGTGGTGATTGGGTTTGAAGTGGTAGAGCCTCTTCTTACACAAACAACCCATAATTAACTTTGTGTTTCCTTTCAGTTTATACCTGTAATTGTGATCCTTTCCTACCACTGGCGTGGGGCGAGGAATGCCAGGTAAGTTGTTCAGAATCATGCTAGCCCCATCCCGTGGAACAGACAGCACATAGACGTGACTGCTGGCTCTCAGCTATCTTCTCCTGGTTGGCCATTGCTTGACCAGTAGGATGCTTCAGGCCTCTGATCTTTTCCTGCTTTGTGTGAATATAAGAGGAGGCCATTGATGTGGTGAACACATTTCAGCGCGATGAATATTGTCCTGCTCCTACACAGTTGGAACTAACCGACAAAACATGCACACAGAGGCAAGGAAGCATAGGAGAGAGAGAGCAGCTAGAACTCTGGAGTCAAGACCTGCTTTAAATCCCAGCGAGGTCTCGTAAGGCCATGCTACCTTGGGATAGTGAATTTTCCTGGCTTTCTGTTTTATTATCCATCACATGGGAATAATATCTCACAGAGTAATTACACGAAAGAAATGAGATTGTCCATGTAAATATCTGAAGATAGTGCATTTAATAAATCCTAACTATTAACATTATTGCATCTGTATATATTTTAATTTTGTACAATATTGTCTCACTAAATCACACAAAAAATACATGAAAGTGCTTTTGAAACATTTAAGCATCATATATATTGATGGTGTCATTGCTAATAATCTCATATGCATTTCTCAACTCTTCTATCTCCTGGAAGACCGAGGCTACCTCCCATGTCCCACAGCATATTGCACTGTGGTGGGCAGACAGCAAGCCCGCAGGAAACATCTCTTGTTTGACTGAAGCAACATGGCATAACATAAAAAGCATAGATATTAGGATACCAGGCTGGGATCAAATTAGTTTAAGGCAGGAGAGTCAGTCTGCAGTCATAATTTAGTCATTCAACAAATATTTGTTGAATACATTCTATGTGCTAGACATTGAGTTTGGATAATTTTGTCAAAAAGAAGCTATACAAGTTCCCACAGGACCACACCTAAAAGCATAAGGACTTCAGCCAACATGGCCTATCGTCCTGGACAAATACCAGTGGCTTTGGGGGGAGGCCTATCCTGCCTGCTGTCAGTAGCTGTGCCTGAGGGCAAAGAGGGAACAAAAGTGAGGAAGGAGACGCCTTCCAAGAGAAATGACAGGATCGGCCACCTCTCATTTATCTTTACTTACACTTAATTAGTCCACAGTTCAGTCACCAGCCTATACAATTGCTCTGTCCCTCAGACATCATCTTTCCCTCCCCTGACACCTACCCAGTCTGCTCTGTCCCAACCCTTGGCCCACTCCACCCTGTCATTCTGTTGTCACAGCTGCCTGCCAGCAGGGATGGTATGCGTGGTCACCAAAGGGCACCGTGAGTGGGCCTTGATGCCATGTGAACCCTGGCAGAGACCCGAGAGAAATCACAAGCGAGTTAGGGAGGGAGGGTGGCAGTGGCTAAGGAACTCCAGTGTCTAAATTCCCAGTCCCTGTGTGGGCTCACCCAGTGCGTCTTGTGTTTCTCTCAGCCCTAGATTTGTTTTGGTTGCCTCAAGATGCTCTGGTCCATCAGGAAGGTGTAGAAGGGTTCATACTGTGGGCGCCATACCTGCTGCCTCTGGGATGGCACACCTGCCAGGCTCTGCCCATCAGAAGCCCTGGCTCAAGTCAAAACCACAGTGCCATTCCCAGCCTGTGAGTCCCCTCCCCAGCTGTTCCAGGGGAGTTTAGCCCCTGCACCCCCACCACCTCAGTCACTGACTTGCTACAGAAGAGGATGCCTCCACATCTGGGCAGGCCACCTCATTCCAGATGTGCAGCTCACCTTCTTTTCCCACTGGGAGTAAAGGAGTAAACAAATATTTGGGGAGTAACAGGAGGAAGAAGTGGGGAGACAGGAACAGAACCCAGGGTGGGCTCTCCACCAGGGGTGCCCCGGGAAGTCACCCGTCAGGCATGGGTGTGGCTCTGGGAGGCTTCCTCGTTACATGGCTTCTTTCTCCCTCTGGGAGCACCTGCTTAACTTCATCTCTGTCAGTTGGATGTACCGAATCACATTGGTATCTGTGGGGAGAGAAACACACCCTTAGGACTAGCCAGTGAGGGCGATGGTGGTGTCTTCACAGAATGGGGCAAGAAAGAATGGGGCCTATAAACCAGGGACAGGCCACATTTACTCAAATAAGGTCCTTTCCACTTCTCATGCAGGTAGCCAGATGCAGGCCTCTCCCTACTGCTTCTCCTTAGCAAATATGAGGGATGACTGTAAGATGTTCCCCATAGCCTCATGTGTTTGTGATTAAGCCTCATACTTAATCCCCAGCTGGTGGAGCCTTTGGGAGGTGGAGCCTTGCTGAAGGTGGGGTGTTGCTGGGGGGTGGGCCTTGGGATTTTATAGTCCTGTTTGCTAAAGCTAGTGAGCTCACACTCTCTCCTTCCTGCTGCTGTATCAAGATGTCATGCTTGGCTGTGTGCTTTTGTCATACTTTCTCTGCCATGAGAGACACTTCTGGAAACTCTAAGCCAGAAAGAAACCCTTTCTTTTCATGAGCAGCTTCTGGTCTGGTATTTAGACTCAGCAATGAAACTGTTACTGTTATAGCAAGTACAGACAGGTCACTGTGATGTAAGGGCAGATAGAGAGGGAGGAGGGTTCTCTTCTGTTTCTAAGTAGCAGCACAGTTAGCTGAGATTATCCTGAGGCAAGCCACGGCCTTCTCTATCTGTACGTCTTGTCTTCAAGAAAACAGTAACCAGCCGGGTGTGGTGGCGCACGCCTTTAATCCCAGCACTCGGGAGGCAGAGGTAGGAGGATCGCCATGAGTTCAAGAAAACAGTAACCTTCCCTTTTGAATATCTACTTTGTGATGGTTTTTAAAAAATATTTTATTTATTCATTTTCAAGCAGAGAGAGAGAGAGAGAGAGAGAGAGAGAGAGAGAACGCGTGCACCAGGGCCACCACCTTGTGGGTCTGGCTTATGTGGGTCCTGGGGACTTGAACCTGGGGCCTTAGGCACTGGAGGCAAGTGCCTTAACCACTGAGCCATCTCTCCAGCCCTGTGATGGTTTTTAAATTTAAAAACCCGCTTAGAGCTAGGCATGGTATCACTTGCCTGGAATCCCAGCACTTGGGAGGTAAAACAAAAGAATGAAGAGTTACAGGTGATCCTTAGCTTCATATAAGTTTGAGGACAGCTTAGTCTACAGAAGATCTTGTCTCAAAAAGAAAACAAAAACAAATTGATTTCTGAAATGGGGCATCTTGCTGTGTTGCCTAAAATGGCCTCAAACTCCTGGGGTCACGTGATTTTCTTGCCTCAGCTCCCCAAGTACCTGGGAATACTGTAACTGGCTGTGCTATTTTTTTTAATTTTTTTTCTAAGGCAGGTTTTCACTTTAGCCCTGGTTGGCCTAGAACTCACTCTGTAGCCCAGATTGACCCACAGAATCCTACTTCAATCCCGGAATGTGGGATTAAAGGTGCAAGCTACCATACCCAGCTTGTAGTAAATTTCTTAACCCTCGCTGGTCCCATCTATTTCCCACCACAAACCTGCAAGATTCAACCTCCCCGGAACAGGGAAAACTGAGGGATGGAGAAATTAAGTATGAAACCCAAGGAGTTACATAGTTATTGGTATGTTTGCCTCTAAACCTGCCTCTCCTAGGGATCATAATGCCTTTCTCAAAAAATTGCTGTGAGGCCCAAAACAGATACACCTAAAAGTGCTTAATGTTGTGATCAATAGAGATGAGTTGAATGTATTTTTTTTAAACTTGGATCTTAAAATGATTTTGTTCCATTGTCATTTTTGTGTTTATAAATAGGATCAGATGACCATTTTATAACTGGGACATACCACTCCCCTCCCCACCCTACCACACATAATTTCAGCCCTTAAGTTATCGAGCAGGGCCTAACATGCAATAATTGCTTAGCTTTGCACATACCAGAGCATGAGTCCCATTGCTACCTGGGATATATACTTCCATAAGCTGAAATGAATATGGCATCATGTTCAAAAGAGCCAGGCATATGGTGCTGGCATATAGAATGTGCTCAAGAAAATTCTGTTGACTGAGTCCAGTTCATAGTCCCCAAGTTGCTCACAGTATAAATGGCAGAACACAACTTTTATACAGAAAATAAGCCAATCATACCTAAAAAGTACAAAGAGGGGCTGGAGAGATGGCTCAGAG
>PVHP010025308.1:0-25625 GCA_004024765.1 Zapus hudsonius | reverse complement strand
AAACAAAGAATTCTGCTATTGAAAATAGCATAAAAACTATTGATCTAGAAGAAGACTCAAATTCTGAGGACAGCAGGGAGGAAGGTCATGTGGGTGCGTTTGTGAATTTGGGGAGGGATGGAGGTACATTCAAAAGGCAGGGGAGAAATTAACTTCTTCATTCAGTATTTTCTAAGAAGCTCATGTGTCAATATGCCACCTATGGGAACTACACATTCTTATCAGAGCCCAGAGCTGGCTGAAGGTCTTTCCTCTATCACCCTCTCCTATGAATGGTCTCTATGCCTACAGAGACTCCCTCAGCACACACACAGCTCTATTGTATGATGACTGAGTCCAGGCTATGAACACAGGTAGGTCTCTATGTTCCTGAAGATGATACCACTGGACTGTTTTTACGAGGCAGTATGTCAAAGAGCCCTTGCATTCATTTATTGTTAAGGGCTTGTGTGATGGTTAATTTCAGTCATCAACTTAAGTGGATGAGGCACTTCCTGGGAGCTCAGTGAAGATGTGCATTTGTGGAAGTCTCCAGATAGGATTAGGTCATGATATTTCTGATCTAATCCATGGGTTAATCCATTGATGGGTTTATAATATGATTATGGAGGATGGTAGACAGAAAATAAGGCATCTACTTGGAAGACATAGATCACTGGAATCATGTCCCCAGGGTCTCTGCCATGTTCCAGTGAATTCCCTGTACGCCCTTCTCTCTGTTTTCCATCGTCCACGAAGAAGCTCCCCCAGCTCACACTCCTGATACTGAGACATTAATGTTACCTCTCACCTCTCACATGAGCCCAGAGACAGGACCAAGTGGTCATGGACCAAAGCATAAACATAAACATTTAGAAAGCAATTTGATGAGCACTCCACTATCCTAATGGTAGTAGCTTCCCACTTTAGGGATATTTTATTTATTTATTTTTTTATTGTCCATAATGAGTTACAACATTTAGTGGACAAACAATGAGTTGTTATCCCCAATTCCCCACTGCCATCCCCTCCCCACTCCGCTGGATAACCTCCTCCATGGGTTGTCTGGATCAGTCCTGGTGACAGGGACCATGAATAGCCTAATATTCAGCCCGGTTCTCCTGGCCCAAGCGTGGTGTTACTGAGGGGTGCCATGCCTCTGGATAGTCTCTCCCACCACGGCTCTCACAATCTTTCTGCCCCCTCTTTCACTCAGTTCCCTGAGTCGTGGTGGATGAGTATTAAGGCTGCTTTAAGGAATGGACAGAGAAACTGTGGTATATTTACACGATGGAATTTTACTCGGCTGAAAGGAAAAAGGAAATATCGAAATTTCACTTTAGGGATTTTGACTAGGTTTCCAATACCAGGCATGAATCCCCCTCCATGAAGTGGGCCTCAAAGCCAATCAGAGAGCAGTTGGTGACCCCCATAACAGTCAAGCCATAGTTGCGTGGTTGCACACCTTGTCTGGCTAGTCCTCTGTGAAGCATGCTGGGTCTTATGCTAAGTAAGACTGTTGGAAAGTTTTTCTCTCTCAGCAATCTGCACAGTGTCTTCCAGCACCATGACAGCAAACCAGCAGGGAGGAAGCTTCTAGCTCAGCTCCAGCTTGATTTTTCAGTGTCCTGAAACTGAAGCAAGTGGTGTGTTTAGCAATAAAGTTTTACCCTCTAGTTCTGGTGGGCAACCAAGTGCCCACCAGAGTTAGTGTTATTTTCTCCTTTGGTTAGTTAGAGAAGCTCCTCTTTTTTTTTAATATAAATTTATTGTCCATAATGAGTTACATTATTTAGTGGGCAAACCATGAGTTGTTATCCCAAATTCCCCAATTCCCCCTCTCCCCCTCCCTGATCAGTTGGATATCCTCCTCCATGGGCTGTCTGTATTAGTCCTTGTGGCAAGGAAGCTTCTCTTTGCAAGTGGTGGTAACTACTGAGGAAATATAACCCAGGATATTAACAATGACCTGTATTGTTTTGAGGGCTTCGTGGGCCTCCCTGACCGACAACTCACTGGGAGATAACCCACACCTCGCTCTAGGATTTTCCTATACTCATGTAGAGCTTCTGGGCCCAACAGGCTAATTCTTTTTAAATTACCTTGTTGTCTGCCTACTGTAAAGGTATAATTTATATTATAAGCCCATTATGCATACACAAAAGGTTTATAAAACATATCCAAATATAGAACAGAATATTTACCTTTGCTGCGGCATGCAATCAACTCCTTTCTCCCTTCTCTTCCCTTCACTTTCCCTTCTCTTTCCTCATCCTCTCTTCTCTCTATCCTTCTTCTCGTTTCATTCTGTTCCATTTTGTCTTATTTTGAATAATCTGTAAAGCATACTGTAAGATGATTTTATGACCCACTCATACTTTGTAGTGTTGTAGCATCAACAGCAGCCTGCAGAGTGATGACTCAAGGACCTATTATGACTGAGACTAATGCCAACTATGGATATTAATGAAGGTGATAATTGGAGATTATGGAGGATCCCTTCACCCCTCAGTAGCTCCAAGCATCAGTCCCTGAGAAGGTTCTCAGAGTAATCAGAAGGGGTGGGCGCTTCACATCTTATCTGGGGAACAGCTTGGTGTTAATAGGAACTGGTGGCTTGGGCCAATTGAGCAGGGGTTCTGCTTGAGCTCTCAGAGACGGTATAAGGTCAAAACATGGGGCAGCTGTTTCTTTTAAGCTTATATTCCATGCCTTTTGTGACAGTCCTTTGAAGGAATTAAGGATGTACTGTCTCAAACTAGGTCAAACTGGTATATTTATTATTTCAAGCTAAAATCATGCAAGCCAATATACCTGCAGAAGGAGGCATGTGTCCTGTTTTTTTCTCCATACAGAGATCTATCCAGATTCCTTTAGAGGGTTTTTGTTTTGTTTTTCATGTACCATAGCAAGGAATATCGGACTAACCTCATCTTGCAGTGACTTTATACTCTGTACATCACTGGCAGTGATTCCGTGAATGTATCATGCCAGCCCAGAGATCCCCTTTCCTTGGCATTGCATTCTTCTGTGTCTAGAATGTGAAGGAGCCTTGTTCTTTGGCCATTTCCTCACACTTCACAAGAACGGTGTGAGATGCCTAGCGGATGGCGAGCTTGTGACATTCTTCACCATAATGTCACACTTGGTGTGTCTACCCCAAGAATCCCCACTCTAGCTTTTGGTAACAAACAGTGTAGGAAATGTAGTGGTGGGTAATGAGGCTTATGTCGGTTAGGAACTCAAACCAATGTGCGTGTTAGGTAGATCACTCCTGTTTCAGAGAGGAAATGCCCAAGATGGGAGGTCAGAATGCTGACTGGCATTAACTGCCTCCAAATGCCATGAGACAAAATATTTTCCTGCCAATATCTTTATGGATTACAATCCCAAAATTCACACAGTGGGAAATTTTAGACTGAGAAAGCACGAGTTGGAGGGGGAAAGCACTGACTGAAATTTTGACATAATTTACAGATCTGCATTTGCATTTTCCAATGAAATAGCAATAGCATTATATAAAATAATTTGCATATTTGATTCATAACAACAATGCTAACTAGGATGTGTTGAATTCTTCTCATGTTCTATGAACAATATGAAATAATTCTTTCAGGAAAATACTGCACATAAAAGTCACACATGTAAGCACACACATGCATGCATACTCCCTCTCTCTGTCTAACCCAAGGAAGGGTCTTGGGATCGTTTATATCTGAGGCTTGGCTGGTAGGGAGTAATAGATCCTGGACTTTCATTCACTGCCCCATGCGATGTGCCTTCTAGTATCTAGATTCAAAAGCCTTTGTCACTAGAGACTCCAGGACACAAGTCCCTTAGCATAGTAGTAAGATAGTTAAGCATTCTTCTCACTCTGCAGAAAGCACATACAGGAAGGACTCATCTTCAGTTTTCTGGTTTTCCGACTAATTACTCGGCACCTTTTGACCTTTGCCTTCATAGTTCTGCATCTCTCCCCCAAGCTGTCTTGAGAAATGTCTTGAAATTTGCATAAACTGAATTGAAATGCTTAGGTAAATAGAAGATAACCTGTATATGCTACAATTATGTAGGAGGCACACTTGTGGGTGGGGAGAGATTGCAATATGTTCCAATTTTCAAATGTGATCGTCGGTGCGTGTTGGGGGAAGGAAGCAGCCAGTAGCAGCATTATAAGGTGATGATAATGTCATTCAGGATCTGTCATCTTCCTGGAAACCCTGCACATAGATTATGGCTTCTTTTCCAACGTGAACTTTGTCAGAAAGCAGACACGACACGGCTCTTCCTTGTGGTTGACTCTCAGGTATTCATTCGTCTGATCTCTGTTTGGTTGATAAGAAACCAAGCCAGGGACCCTTTGACTACAATTTTTTTTTGAAAGAGAGAAAAGATTGTGTCCCTTTACGATGTCTGTCAGCTTGAAAGGCTATGAATCACAGCCAAATGGCATTTTATATTTAGTAATTCATTTCCCGTTCAGATCGAGGTGACAAATCTCGTGCAAAATAGCTCCCTGTGACTCACATCAGCTTTTTAAGATGTTGGTAACAAAGTTTGACGAATCGTTATCGACCAAACTGTGATGGTGTACACAATTTATCTCGGCTATTAATAAGATGTGCAACCTTGCTCTGCTTCGGAGAATAATTATTATTTCTTTCCCTCAGCATACCTCTCACAACAGGAGAAAAGATGCGTTTCAGACTTGACAGGACTCTTGTGAGCCTTGTCCAAAGCAATACTTCTAGATTTTACCACATCAAGGAATCTTGCGATGAATGCTAGGTCTAAGGCAAAAGTGTGATGTACATACAAATGGACATAAAATACTATGATAAAATAACGTTAGCATTACTATATTAATAATTCACTCATATTCAAATCTATATAGAGGAAATCACAAGAGGCTGGAGAGATGTTAAAATCACTTAGGAGTGCTAGGTCATCCTATTTTACCTTTCTGTGGCTGGATTTTGAATTCTACGTGCTTAGCCCTTCTGATTGGGTACCAAATCTAGTCTTCTGATTGAGTACAGAATCTAGCCTCTGTAATTATTAACTAGGGCTCTTCTTTTGACATTTATTCAGGAAAGATATTAAGCTCTGGGGTAGGAAGGTGAGTACAGGCTCCTTTGGATCAAAGGATGCTTATGGACCCTATGGGAGTCCAACAATTTCATGTTGATTGCATACAGATTTTGCTAGATGTGTGAAACCACAAAAAAGCCTCACCAAGCTTGAGTGCAAATTCAATGAGATGTCAGGGAGGAATGCACCATGGATTTCAGGACAACACAGGAATGACGTAAGGCACAGAACTGGTATTTGTTGGCCTGGGTTTTAGTCTTAGGTCAGAAACTTTGGGCTGGTGTTTCCCCTGTATGACCCTCAACGTTCCGATAGTAACACAGGCAAGGAAATAACTACTCTCTCAGCAGTTTTGGGAAGATGGAATGAAGCTGTGTGAGGAAACTTGGCAGTTCAATTGGAGAGAGGAGACACGTTAAAGACCTGCTTCTGCCTGAGGATGTGGGTATCTGCTCCAGGTCAGGGATCCAGCAGCTTTTGAAATCCTGGGCTGAACACGAGCTCAAGGGATGGAGAGCCTCAAACCTATGGCAGTAGATACTTTTCATTAAGAATTTTCAACAAAACAAATTTCATACATGAACATACTGTAATGTGGTCATAATCCCCTCCATTTGCCATCTTTTGTCCCCCATTCTACCCATTCCATTAACCCCCTCCTCTTTCTGACTAGTGGGTCTTCTATTTCGATGTCTCTCTCTTCTTTACACGCTTCTCTTCCCTCATTCATGTTGAAATGCTCATGGGCTCAATGTGGCACAGGTCCTGTGGAGGAAATGACAGCCAACAGCCACTAGGAGGTCATGAATGTGCCAGTCACTTTGTGTAGAAAAGATAGTGTCCCAGAGTCCTCCCTGGCCTGTGGCTCTTACATTCTTTAATCCCTCTCCTCGATAATGTTCCCAGAGCCTTGAAGGGTTAGAATTGTATTATGTACTGCTGTGTCTCTTATTCTCAGTGCTTTTGCTGATTTTAGAATCATTGTGCCTGCTAGTCCTAATTAGTTGTCACAGGATTAGCAGCCGTGGTCAGTTAGTTGTAACAGGACTAGTGGCCTTGGTTAGTTGTCACAGGACCAGCGGCTGTGGGTAGTTGTCACAGGACCAGCAGCCGTGGGTAAAGCAGCACTAGCAGGCACCGTCAGAGCTGAGTAGCTGCAGCAGCCATGAGTAGCTTTGAGCAGGATCAGTGGGTGGTAACATGCTATGTGACTTCCATGAGTCAGCTCACTTCATGTCATAAACCAAACAAGTAGATTGTACGTATGTGTGGTGGTTTTAATCAGATGTCCCCATGAGCTCATGAGTTTTGAATGTTTGGTCCCTAGCTGGTGGCAATTTGGAAGGTGGAACCTTGCTGGAAGAGGTGTGTTTCTGGGGGTGGGCTTAGGGTTGTAATAGCCAGCTCCCACTTTCCAGAGTTCATGCTTGCTGCTTTCTTCCACCTACTGCAAAGTCTGTCTGTACCATCTCTTTCTGCATGGCAAGGAGTGATGTCCAGCCTCTACTCGTGCCATGATTTCCTCTGCCACCATGAAGCTTCCCTTTGCGACTATAAGACAGAATAAAATAAACCTATTCCCTTTAGCTTCTTTTGGTCTGGTAAGTTTTGTTTAAGCATTGCAATGGTAACTACAAGAGTATGTATCCCTTTCCCTGCACCAAGAACACAGAGGCGAAGCTCCTCCTTTGCAGTCACACAGGCAATAAGTAGCCACATTGCTTTTCTGTCTCCATTCAGGTCCTTTTCTCTGTCTATATTTGCAAGTGGAATGTTGTCATTGCAGAGTTAACAGTAGAACATCTTAAAGAGGCAATGAGGTCTAGGTGAGAGGTGGACCTTGTCTCAGCATCAAGTCTGCCACTCCCTTCGTAAAGGACTTTTTGCAAGCCTCAGCATGAAGTCTAAGGCGACTGCAAGAGTTCAATGAGACTTAGCAGGTCATTGGCTTTGTGCAGAGCTGGTCCCTTAAGCCTTGCAGCTCATGCAAAGAGGCTTGAGAGGCATCCAGCCCCAGATCCATCCAGCTCTCCAGTGGTCTGACTGCATCTCTGATTCCCTATTCTGCAGCAGTCTGGCAGTGGGAGCTCATTTGTTCCAACACAGACCATCCTAATGTTTAGATACAAGAGAAACCTTCTTCCATGTGTGAAAACTCATTTTCTCTGTACTCTTCACCTTTTGTTCCAGAGGTCCATGCAAAACAATTGCAGCACTTCACGTTGGTGACACTGCCCTCGAGTGCCCAGTCACCTGGCTTGTGGATGGGGCTCATTAGGCCTGCAACCTTGTGTAACAGGTAGTTCAGTCTTTTCTGAAGCCCATCAACTGTTCTGACATGTTTTGGTCCTGTGTCTTGTACCACCCTATGTCCACATCCCTTGCCACAGCCATGCCTTCTTGCCTTTGACAACACCAGACCCTCTTCCTCTAAATACAGACTCCCCTAAAGGAAGAGCCTTATCATGCTTGAGGGGTGATGGGAGAAGTCAGGAAGGCTTCTAGGGGAGGAGGCTGCCCATCTGAATTGGAGCTGGTGAGAGGGCTTGGCTTGGCGAATGCAGGCAGAGTGTGAGAAAGGGAGGAAGGACACAGCTGTGTGCAGGGGAAGCCTTTGCTGCCCAAGGCTTGTATGTGTGTAAGCAGCAGGAGGAAGAGTTTGGGGCAATGAGCAAGGGATTCTTACTTATAAAATCAGACTTCACTCTGTCACAAAGAAAGGAGGGTTTGGGATAGGTTCTAGAAAAGAGCTTGGCACAGTATTTTTAAAAATATGTATTTTTTATTTATTTACAAGGAGAGATAGAGATGGAGAGAGAGACACAGAGAGAAAGAGAGACATACAGAGAGAGAGAGAGAGAGAGAGAGAGAGAGAGAGAGAGAGAGAGAGAGAGAGAGAGAGAATGAATGGGTGCATCAGAGCCTTTAGCCACTGCAAATGAACTTTAAATGAACTCCAGATGCATTCACCAGTTTGTGCATCTGGCTTTTTGTGGGTACTGGGAAGCTGAACCCAGGTTGTTAAGCTTTGCAGGCAAGAACCTTTACTGCTGAGCCATCTCTCCAGTCCTTGCTCTAGTCTTTTGAAGCTCAACTGTTCATTCTTCCCAAGCTTCTGCTCTGATGGCCCCATGCTGTCCACCTCCCCTGGGTCTCTGGAGGTCAAATGCCTGAGTCAACAATTAGGTTCTGCCACTTGCTTGCTGTGTGGCCTCAGGTACATGAACCTCTTTGTGCCTCAGTTTTTCTCATGTGTATAAAGGAAGCAATCGTGCCCCCCTTCAAAGACTATTTTTAGATAATTAAATGACTTCCTATATGCAAAGAAAATTAAGTATTTTCTCACTAAGATAAAAGGGCCCTGAAATTGGTGTATCCACTGTAACTTCCTTGATGCTTAAAAGAACACATACTCATCAATACCAGATGAATGAATGAAGGATATGCCCAATTCAATGCAGGACAGCCCGACATAGCATGATTCAGCACTATAATAAGATGTAATACTTAACATAATTAATATACTATGATATCATGCAATGGGATATATCACATTCTGGACACAAATCCTGGTACAGTACTTGGGACAAAACAGTCACTCACAGAACCCTTGATAAATGAATGAATGCATAGCTGAGAGGAGAAATCCCTAAAGCGAGGTGTGTACTGGCAGAAGGCGAGGTGGATGGCTCTTTGCACAGCCTGCGAGCCTGTGTGAGGCACTTCCCCTCACAGCTCTGAGAGGCTGCAGTGGGCTTACCATCCTCTCTCCCTCACCCCTGATTCATACAGCTGCAGTCAGAGGCAGGCTCCACATCACATTTAGATGAGAATGACTGAGTCTCCTGTTCCTTGCATTTAGCACTAGACTGGCGAATCTTCACCACTCAGCTGCCTCTTCTCAAGGGGCTCAGATTGCAAGAACATCTGTCCTGCTTCCCCCTTTGTGCTGATGCACAGCAGGACTGTCTGGCATTAGCCTTTGCCTCCAGCTGTAGCTGCAGCCTCTTCTCTGTGCCTCCATTTACCAGGCAAGGTCTGAAACTTACCTGGCAGGAAACAGCACTGACAAAGCTAGGGCAGGTGGGAGGTGAGGCTGGGGAAATGGGGTCTGTAGGCCCGATTGAGCCAGGAGAGGGAGATAAGAGAAGGATCAGGGAGGCCACAGGAGACAAGGGACAGAGGTGCCTCTGTGTGGGATGTTTCTTCAGAGAGGGAGGACCATCAGGCTTCCTTGGGGGGCATTTGAGCCTCATTTAGTGGGTGTGTGGCTATGTGCTTCCCCAACACTACAAGCACTAGCTCCTCCAAGGCAGAGGATGGAGAGCTGTGAGCCCATTGTCCATCATCCCCCATACTGGAGCTGACCTGGGCACGGAGACCCTCCTTCCTCCCATAGGCTTCCCCAGTGGCTAGACCTTTTACTCAGCTCCCTCCCTTCTGCATGGCTTCCTTCAGCTTTCCATCGGAACTTTTATGCTCACCCACACCATTCTCAGCTATCTCTCCACCCTTGAAGGTAAGTAGGAGATAGGACCCCCACAGGTAGAGAGGGCTGGCTTTAGACAGGATGTCACATCACACTATCCAGGTCACAGATGGCCACTCCCCCAAGCAATCTTTAAAAGTCCGAACTTAAACTTGTGGGGGTGGCTTTTTGCCATTCTTCTTCTGTTCGGAAGGCTGACCAGGAATTATTGGGGACCTGTGAGTTATATAGCTTCTTCAAAAGATCAGGGAGAGGGGGAGAAGAGAAAGGAAATTTTTCTTTAATGTGTGTTATTTTGTTTCTTCACTTTTTTTTGGGTGATTTATGCACTTTATAAATTCTCACTAACCACATGGTGAATTGGTTTTGCTTTCCATCCCATTTTCCCTTCCCCAATTAAGTTTTCAGAGTAAATGTGTGTAATTAAGAAATATTCTTGTCCCTGTATATAATTCTTTTTACATTGGAGGACACGAACTCGGGTACAGAGAGATAGTCAAAAACTCTCTCCCCGTATCGCTTAATATTAACTATCAGTTACCCGCATCAGTTTATGGAGGTCCCACCGAGATCTGAGAATCATTTCTTCTTAATTACCACTTTTAGTCTGGCCTGTAAGGGGATGGAGAGTTTCTTTCTCATTCCAAAACTTCTCTCCTCCAACCTTTCCCTTTTCTCAGGGCTTGATTGCATGCCTGCAGGGGGCTGAAACCAGAGGGCACTTGGCTTGGGAACTCAACCCCCAGGTGTTACAGCCTTGCCCGGCAGCAGCCATCCTGGGGCTGAGGAAGCCAGATCACCAGCTGCAGCTGGGACCCCAGGGTGTAGGCCAGACCCAGCTGCAGAACTGGGTGCAAGGGCAGAAAGGCCATGGGCGCCTCCGCTTACTGGCTACGGTTACTGGCTAGAGGCATGCCTGCCTCCAGAATGCTAAAGATTAAAGGCGTAAGCCACTGGGCCCAGTTTAGGCAGTCAACCCAGAGGCAGCAAGGCATGGGAGTTTCGGGCTAGCTGGAAACAAAAGGCAGTTTCCATAGCAACTTAAAATGGTGGAGGCCACATGTTTGCCAGTCTCCCTTGGGCCTCCACCACAATGGCAGACTCAGTACACAGACACACTCAAGATGGCCACGTGGACCTGCAGGGCAACAGCCACCTTATGGATTTTTCTATCTATTACATCTAATTAAAACTGCATTTCATTACATTTTTTGATGCACGGAACCCAATTTTACAAGGATAGCTTCCTCAATGTGTAACATTAATTTTTAATGTGCTTGACTTATATTTCTTCAGGATTCCTAAGTCCCAAGGAAGGTTTTTGGTGAGATAGGAAATACCAAAAACAAAATGTTAGAGGTAAAAGGGGGATAATAAATGCACTATTATAATGTTTTCTTTCCTTTCTTACTTTATAATTGCTTCCAATTTTAAACTGTTTTGCAAAAGGCCATATATATTTTCTTTTATAAATGGAAATAGTGAATGCTAGATACGGTATGGTGTGCCTGATAAGAAGGAATTTTCAGTGGAACTTAATGAAGGAAAAATAAAAATGGTATTTTAAAAGGTACTAAATAAGGATAATTATTAAGGAGGGATTTCTCTCAATAATTGAAATATAGAAAGGATGACAGAGGGACTTTGAAGGGATGATAGAATCTAATGAATCAATGATAAAGGAAAATAATGAGAAGGATAGAGAAAAGACATGGCCTCAATTTCCTTTTATAAGAGATGCTAATAAATGAATAGTAAAATATACTGTAAAGTCAGGGAGGTACCCTGAGCTGCATCTGTCTTGTCCTCCTTCATACCAGAACCCACTGTTCTCCTAATGAGACTGAATAGGAGAAAGCTAGCTTATTTAGACAGGTGTCAGTCAGGGACTGAGGTGCAGAGGGAACCAGGAGATGTCAATCCACACAACATCTTTCCTGGTAATACTGGAACTCCTATCTGATGGATCAGACTGATCTACAGCATGCCACCGTTGTCCACAGTGGAACACACTGTGACCCCCTCCCCAGGAGTGGATGGACTCAAATCCATCCTCCAGATATATTAGCCAAACCTATCTTTTCTCTACCTACCTGAGTCAAGCCCTATAAAGGTGGCAGGCTCTCTTGTATTGCTCTCTTTGCCACCTCCTCTTCCTGGCTCTTGCTCTCCTGTCAAACCCTCATGTTGTTAGCACAACCACCCCAGCCAGCCGAGGGCACAAACTGGCTGCTGGGGGACATGCTTTGATAATCCCTAATGGTCAATTTAGGTTTCTGCCTAAATTTCTATTCCCTGAATTAACCAGTCCCCTCTTTATAAGGAAGAACTCACCTAAGGAAGCAATTCTTTACTGCCTACATGTCCCTCCTGACTGAATATCCTTAAATCCCCAGCCCGTTCCATTGCTGCTGTCTCTGCCCCACATGGAGGCAGCCCTGCACATGAAGCTCTCCTTGGCGATCTAGTGAGCTTCTGGTTTGGTTTCTCGGCAACTCTCTCTTTCACATATCATCAGCTCCCTTGCTTGGTGTGGCCTGGACTCCCCCCATGTGAGTTCTTGGTCCCCAGCTCCACTCAGCTGACTGGCTGAGTGGGGAGGGGAAACAACCTTGTTTCTTATATCAACCATGTGTGCATTTACACTGGATTTACTACGAGGGTGCCTCTAACTTTCCCTGAAACTCCCTCCATGGCTGATGACACGTGTGCCCCCTCTTCCAGCTCTCCACGAGGCTCACAGCTTTACTCCAGTTTGCCTTCACTCTAACATAGCCTCATCTCCTTCAAGGTCTCCCTAAACTTCCATCTTTTTAAAATATGTTTTCCACATAGAAACATATTCTGGCCTTCCTTCCCAGATCCCAACTCTCCTTAAACAAACTCCACAACTTGTGATTTATCCCCAAATGAATTTAATAATTCACAATTTGTCCTTGGCTCCATCTTTACTATTCTTCATTAAAGATTAGGAAAGAACACAAAACTGTGAGTTCATAAATCTGGGGGACCCCCCTCCTAGATGCCCAAAATTCTGCATCACTAACAGGAGCCCATGAGGCCTGGAAATGGGCAGCTCTCCCTAGCTACTGAAGGCAGGGCATGAAGCATATGTCCACAGCACATAGGGAACATGACGTGACTGCAGAGAGAAGGCAGAAAATCATCAGGAAAGGGCAGTTACTCCTCACTGGATCCCCAGGCTCACTTTTCCTCTTCATTTTCTGCCCAGAAACTTGCTTAGTTTTCTAAGCCAGAAACCCACTGAAGTGTCAAGAGCAGTTAACTCTAAGACTCAGGTGATCAAACGTCGTGAAAAATGTGACTGTCTCAGATAGGCATGTGGATTTAAAAAATAACAGCAGGGCAAATATTCCTAGGAAAGAAGCAGTTTCAAGCACAGCTCTCTCCTAGCCTTTCATCTTGGAAGCCCCTCTGAGGAAGGGTGAGTCTGGCTATGCTGACTTCACCAGGGCTTTTCACAGGGAACTGACATCACTGTTGACATTGGAACATGTTCCAAGCTCTAAGGAAAGACAGTCTCCACCAAGAAATCCCATGGAACAGGAACAAACGACCACAGGCGACAGTTGCCTTTGGAAGAGAAGTTTGGAGAGGCTCCATTCATGTTAGAAAGCAGTCAGACTGTAGTAAGAGTTTTAAGGCAAAAGATCCAGCCAGGGCAGCCTCAACAAGCTAGACTTGACCACCTGACCCAACA
Organism: Zapus hudsonius; assembly: GCA_004024765.1. Lineage (NCBI taxonomy): Eukaryota > Metazoa > Chordata > Mammalia > Rodentia > Dipodidae > Zapus > Zapus hudsonius. The sequence continues at coordinate 12,345 of PVHP010025308.1, read as the reverse complement.
TGTTAATTAAAGAGAAAAGGAACGAGGGCTGAGGAGATGGCTCAGTGGGTACAGTGCTTGCCACAAAAACACGAGGACCTGCAATCAGATCCCCAGCACCCATATCAAAGTGGGCTATACAAGGGTGCACACCTGTCATCTTGGTCTTGGGGAGGCAGCAGTGGGAGAATCCCTGGTACTTGGTGGCTACTGAGTCCAGTAGAATTGTTGAGCTCCAGGTTCAGTGAGATACCCTGTCTCAAAAAGTAAGATTGAGACAAGTTAAATATGCTTGATGTTTACCACTGACCTCTACCCCCTCACATGTATGCACCTATGCACATATGGACACTCATCTATGCACACATTGCACACACATAGCAAGAAACAAGGAGCAAAGAAATCAGATTTAATCCATGTTTTTAGAAGAGGAACACATGAAGGGATCCAGACATCCTGAGTTCATCATTGTGTAGTGATGGGAGCTTTCGGGTTCAGGAAGACTTGGACAGGGAGCAAGAGGTATGCGTTCTCAAGTAGTCTGGGCAAGGTGCGGTCCTGTCCATCACTGTCTCATCTCTGGCCATACATACTGGTCTTATAAATTGTCACTCTGCTAATGACCTGTCCTTGACCAAGGAATCATCTGGTTCCTACAAGATGGTCTTCTCCAGGGTGCAGGCTATCCGTCACAGATCCTGGTTCCCATCTGACAGTGGTCTGCCCTGTATTCCAAGGTGAATGCAGGTTCAGGACAATGACTTATCTTTGTTCCTTCAGACTCTAAGGGGGATGAGTTAGGTAGGTAGATGGAGACACTCCTCACTGACTATCACTCCTGTGGAGTGTGAAGACAGACAAAATGAAGTCCGAGAAGCCAGGCTTGCTTCCTGTTTTTAGTTACTTTGTGAGTCCAAGTGAGTTAGTGCATTTTAGCAAAAAAAAAAATGCTTCTAAGCACCTGTTACAGAATCATAGGGTGTGAAGGCAGGCAGGGGAGAGGGTCCCTCCCTATAGGATCTATTTTCTTGTGGGTCTGAGAATTACCTAATCAAGAGCTTGTCTTAAAGTTCAAGATGCTGGACTGGGGAGATTGCTCAGTGGTTAAAGATGCTTGCTTGTGCCAAGGTAAAAGACATAGCTCTCACTTCAAAGAGAAGTGAGAAGTAGTTTATTCTGGAGACAAATATGAGCAACTATGGCCTGAGAACACAGATTTAGGTTACCCTAAACACTATGTTCGGATGTGTTAAGAATTGTCTGAAGTTTTTATAGCTACTGAACAAAACAGAGTTATAAACTAAGACGCTTTTCAAATGCATTGCTGAAGCACCAATTGGCAAGTTATAGCAAAGCAGGGAATGTCCATGATGGACTTCAGATGCTATCTGATGACATTCTTAGCCCTTAGGTTGGTGGAAACTGGGGGTCTACCAGTACATTCCAAAAAGATCACACCTTACCACCTGATTGTCACTAGAGTATTAGATCAGACACAGAGGTGGACCCTAAATGACTGTTAAGGGACTAACAGTAGCCCAAGGTAATTTGACTGAAAATGCAACAGTCCATCTTGACAGGAGATCTGTCAGTCCACTCGGCCTTGTTTGAGGCAGGTGCAGCATTTTCTGGGAACTTCATTTCATACTTGCAAAGCCCATCAGCCCTGGTTCAGTTCTCCAGTACACACATCAAGTCACATGCCCAACTTGGTGCATACATCTCGAGTTCATTTTCAGTGGCAAGAGGACCTGGAAGACCCCTATTCACTTTCTCTTTCTCAAATAAATACATAATAATAAATAACTAATAAAAATAATTGTTTTGCTTAAATTGGAGAAGCTAATAAGGCACATGTTTGATTCTGGGACACAGGTTATTGACTGGTAGGAGGAGAGGCTAGAATTCAGTGGGGTTGGCCACTGTCTTCTCAACCCGGTGAGTGAAGACCGAAGATACCTCTTCACGGAGCAGAATTGCCAAGCCAGCCGAAGTGAGCAAGAAACATTCTGGCCTTTCAGACAACTGATTATGTGGCCACTGCTCCTAGGAGGCTAAGCAAACCATTTACCTTCTTTCTGTATAAAGAAGGGAACAGCCCTGGCTTTGTTCTGTGCCTGTCTTCTTCCTACCATTGTCTACTTGAAGTGACAGGATGAGTTGAAGTGATGAATTATACATATGAGTGTGGGGTTGAGGAAAGCAACCAGAAGCATCTTTTGCTTTCTCTCTGTGAGGGAGAAAATGGATCTATTTTCACTAACCTAGTGGATAGTTGTCTGGAAAGAAAGGAGCCTTTCTGGAATTCATAGAAAGGACACAAGACTGACTGGGGCAGTCAAGTGATGAGTATGGCGATGAGAGTAGCTCTGTTTTCTGTTCTAGTTTCTTTAGTTTTAATCACCCGCCTCGCCTCCTCCTTCCACCTGTCACATTGGGGCTGTCAATCACAAATCCCACTCTCCTTAGTTATAAGTGGCTTCAGTTACCAATGGTAGTGTAACAAATCACTTCCAAAATTTAGGGACTTAAAATAATAATTTATTCCATATCATTGTTTGTGGTCTGCCTGGACCCAGCTTGGTCCTCCTGGTACAATCAGTTTTGGGGTGTTCATGCCTTTTGCTGGGAACTCCTGAGGGGCTGGGAGGTGCAAGATTTCTCTAAGACGGTGAAGGGAGGCTGTGAGTTCTCTTCAGCCCTGATTCCCCAATGTCTCTCTGTCACTGTCACCACCTTATAATCATCAGCTGCATCACATATAGCTCCTACTCAATGAGATACATAAGAATGATGTGATGGCTAATATTCATTGTCAACTTGATTGGACATTGGTGAGACACACCTTGCAGTGCTCCTGTGAGGGCATTTTCAGAGATGATTTAGTGAACTGGGAGGGGCCTCACTGAGTATGGGGGCCACCATCCCATGGGCTGGGCTCCCAGATTGAATAAAAAGGAAAAATGAGAAAGCCAGCTGCACATCAGCTTTCCCTTATCTCTACTTCCTGATCTACTCAGATGTGAGCAAGAAGCCTCACGCTCCTACTGCCACAGCCAAGAGCCACTTCCACCACCAATCCTTCCCCATCATGATGGATCATGTCCTCAAACCATAAGCCAAAATGTATCCTACCTTCCTCCCCTTGCTTCTTGTCAGGTATTTATTCAAAGCAACAAGAAAAGTAACTCATACAAATGATAAAATCTCAGCCACGATGTAATAATTTTCTTTACTTAGGGCAACATTAAGCACCAAGTTTTGCTTGTGTATGAAAGGTGTGTGTGTATGCGTGATGTGCATGAGTGTGTGCCTATGTGGTGCCCCATGAGCTTGCCCTCAGTAACCTAAGAGGAACTTTGGGTGTCCTGCTGCATCCCTCTTCTACACGGTTCTTACTTCAGCTGGAGTGGCTGACCCCAGAGCTTGCCATTTTCATAGGAGCCCCAATGACTTTTCAGTCCTTGCTTCCCTAAAGGATTTGGGTTTCATATGTGTGTGGCCATACTAAGCTGTTAATGTGGGTCTTGGGGAATCAAACTTGAATGGTCTTTCAGGCCTTCTGAGGCCCTTATGGTTGCATTGGACGTGCTCTTAACCACTGAGCCATGTCTCCAGTCCTAAACACCAAATTTTAAAATCCACATAAATTCAGAGAAAGACTATGGTCCACTGTGTGAATCAATACTAGTTTTATAGTTAAGTCACCTTGACTTAGGTCTCTGTAACATCTCCTGAGATGCAGTGCAGTGCAGGCTTGCATTAGAGATAGCCTATAATCATTGTTTTATATTACTCTTTCAAGAGTGGGGCCTATGGCCCGGGAAGAAAGCTCAGTAGGTAACAACACTTTCTGGGCTCCAGGTTGGTTATTAGCATCTAAATAAAAAACAGGATATGGTCATGCATGCCTGTAACCCAGTCATCAGAGGCAGGAGAGTCTCTGGTACTCACTGGTCAGCCAGTTTGACCAAAAGAGAGAAGACAGCTCCAGGTTCAGTGAGAGACTCCATCTCATGAGATGATGGCATTCTCCTCTGGCCTCTGTACATGCACATGTGTGCATACATTACACATACACACCACACATACTATGCACACACACAGGCTGAAAAAGATTAAGAGAGTGTGGTCTGTGTTAGTTACCTTATTTTCTTGTTGCTGTGAAACAATCAATGACAAGAAGCAGCTTCAGGGATAATTTTAGTTTACAGTTTGAGACAAGGGAGTCCATCATAACAGGGGAGACTTGCTCACAGTAGCATGGGGGAGCAGGTCATATTGTATCCACAGTCAGGATGCAGAGAGAAACTCAACTCACTTTCTCCTTTTTAAGCATCTGGGTCCCTAATCCATGGAATCTTTTCACCCACATTCAGGAGAGGTGGGTCTTCTATCCTTTTTTAGAACTTTCTGGAAAAACTCTCAGAGTAATACTAGTAGGTATGTTTCCATGGTGATTCTAACTCCAGTCAAGTTGACAATGAAGCTTAAACACTGTGGTCCATGCCATTGTGTGAATCAAAATTTTAAATAACAGTGCCCTTTCCCTGACTTATTCAGACCCTAAATCTAATCCATCCATATGTTTCTTTGACTTCATCACAGCTAAAACTCAAATTCCTCTACTTTTGACCAATCTCCACGCATACCCAAATCAATAGCATTATTTTACCTTTTCTTCTTGTTGCGTTTTAGTTGTGTTGTAGTATTGAGGATTGAACCCATGGCTTCCCGCATGCTAGGTAGTGCTCTGCCTTGAATGCATATCCCCAACTTGTCTGCCAGCGTTCTGCCTAGAACAAAATCTTAACATACTCTCTTCTATATGTTCCAATCTTATCCATATAATCCCATGCACCAGAATCATTTTAAAATAAGATCACAACATTCCTATAGTCAGAACTTCCTGTGGCTTTCCATTATTCTTTCCTGTAAACCCCAAAACGTTTAACAATCCTACCAATCCTCCATGTCAATATCTCTCCAGTGAACCTCAAGACCATCTCAGTCACCTCATCTTCTGGCTGTACTCCAAGATCTGCTGATTCTTCTCACCTCACCTAAGGCTGTTCTGGTGCTGGTTCACCTCATCACTCAGGCCCAGTGCAAATCTCCTTGCAAAGAGGCTGCCAAGAACCCTCAGAATCAATATACAAGAATCTCCTTCTACTAACTCACTTGTCATAGAGACCATCCTTTTTTTCTCTGCGTTTAGTATCTGCATTCATCTATTAAAATTAAGCTCCAGACTTCCAGGTAAGATGACAGACTATACATAAGAGACCCTATACATGACAGTTGGATGATTCTGCCTGAAAACTCTTATAACTGATAGACACTTTCAGCAAATAGCAGGATACCAAAAATACACAAAAATAAGCAAAACTTCTGTATCTTGAAAATGAATTTGTTGAGAAATAAATCAAAGAAAGATTCCTATCCATGATACCTTACAAAATTAAAGTGCATAGAAATAAATCTAACCAAGAAGGTGAAATACCTCTACATTGAAGACTTTAAGAGACCAAGGAAATAATTTGAAGACGAGCCTAGGAGATGGAAAGACTTCTCAAGACTCATGGAGGGGCAGAAATATGCAAATGTCTATATTACAAAAAGCGATCTACAGATTCAATGTAAAATAACACTGTTTAAAGAACTAGGAGAAACCCCCAAAATTCACATGGAAACATAAAATTTCAGATAATCAACACAATCCTTAGCAGAAAGAGCAATGTTGGTTATATCATAATCCTAGATCTCAAGTTATGCTACCAAGCCACAGTAACAAAAACTGTATGAAAATGACACAAACCAGATATGTAAACCCAAACTGAGAGAACAGATGGTCCAGAAATAAATCCATACAGCTACAATGATTTTTAACAAAGGTATCAAGAACATACAGAGGAATAAAGATAGCTTCTTCAATGACTGGTTCTGAGAAAACGAGGTATCTACATGCATAAGAATAAAAGTAGATCTATCTCTCATCCTTCACAAAAGTTAATTCAAAATGAATAAAAACTTTAACGTAAGACCCAAAACTCTAAACTGTTGGGTAAGACATAAGTAAAACCCTTCAAGGTATAGCCACAGCAAGGGATATCTGCAAAAATAAAAATCTAATAGCACAGAAACTAATCCCAAGAAAAGACAAATTGGATTACACGAAACCAAAAAGCTGCACAGAAGAGGGGAAAATTATTAATGTGAAGAGAAGCCTACAGAAAGGGGAAATCTTTACCAAATAAATATCAGACAAGACATCAATATCTAGAATATATAAAGAACTACAAAAATCAAGCACCAAATAACCCCAAATCATCTAATCAATAAATGTGCTAATGAACCAAATAGTTCTCAAAGGAAATAGAAATGGTCAATACATATCTTTAAAAGTGTTCAATCTACTTAGCTCTCAGGGAAATGCTTGCTGTTCCATTTCTACCCAGTCAGAATGTCTGTCATTTAAGCAAACAAACTACTATCAATGGTGAAGAGGAGGTGGGGAAAGGGGAACCCTTCTTCACTCCTGGTGGCAATGTAACCTGGTCCAATCATTATGGAAGTTAGTGTAGAGGTTCCTCAAAAAGTTAAGGGCTGGAGAGATGGTTCAGCAGTTAAGGCACTTGCCTCCAGTGTCTACCCAGGACCCACATAAGCCAGACCCACAAGGTGGTGGCCCTGATGCGCTCTCTCTCTCTGTCTCTCTCTCTCTGTATCTCTGCTTGAAAATGAATAAATAAATTTTTTTTAAAAGTTAAAGTGACTCAGCTCTTTAATTCTTGGGTAATATTCAAAGGACTGTTAGTCAGCATAACACAGATTTACTTGCACACTCGTGTTTATTGCTGCACTGTTCACAAATGAACCTACGTGTGAGTCAACACATGAGTAGGTAAAGATTATGAACAGCATATGCACAATGGGATTGTTTTCAACCATGAATTAAAATGAAATGATGATACTTGTAGGAAAATTGCCAGGGCCAAGCTGGTCATGCTGAGCAAACTAAGTCAGACTCAGAAAATATCCAGGTAGTGGCTTATGTCTGTGTTTTAGTCAACTTCTCACTGCTGGCACGAAGAACCCGACCAAAAGCAGCTTGTGGAGGAAAGAGTTTATTTTGGCTTACAGACTCGAGGGGAAGCTCCATGATGGTAGGGAAAATGGTGGCATGAGCAGAGGCTGGACACCACCTCCTGGCCAGCATCAGGTAGACAACAACAGCAGAGCGTGTGCCAAACACTGGCAAGGGGGAGCTGCTAGAACACTCATAAGCCTTTCCCCAACAACACACCTCCAACAAGCTTCCAATTCCCAAACTTCCATTAGCTGGGCATCAAGCATTTAAAAATTAATTAAATTAAAAAATAAATTTATGGGGACACCTGGATCAAAGCACCATAGTCTTTTAGCTCAGTACTTGGGAAGCAGAGTCAGGATTGCCATGAGTTTAAGGCTAGACTGGGTTCAATCTGAAACCCAGATTGAATCCCTGTTTCACACTGTCTTAAAAAGACCAAATAAAATGAAATCAAATAAAAAAGGAGAGACATGATATTTTTCTCTCAGGTGTAGAAACTAGATTTAAGTGTGTGTGTGTGGGGGGGTGTAGATCATGAAAGGAAGAAGGGAACATGAAAGAAAGTGATATTAAAGGAGAGGAGAAAGAGACCATAATGAAATCCACGTGCCGTGAAATCCGAAGCAGGACTATTTGGAGGGGAGGAGAGGATGAATGCCAGCAAGGTGAGGGTTGTGGTGGAGAGAGCAGCAGGGAAAGAGGAGGAAAAACACAAAACATAATGAGTATGAAAATGCCATGATGAAGCCCATCACTTTGAATGGTATCATTAAAAATTAATAAAACAAGGAAAAAATGCATGCTGTGCTCCATGGCACAGGTACTGTCCTCACTCCCTTTTGTCTAAGCTGATGACAAAAAGCAGCAATGAAACCAAAGCTCACCTGTGTGAGATGCATCGTCCAGATTCCAAGACCAGGATTTGCGACGCTAAATGACTTGACATCACACATCTGAAGCTGCTATTGAAGCCAAACTTTGTCTGCCCTCCCCACCAAGCCCGTGATGCTTGAATACAACTTTTTACAGGTTTCCATCAGGGATGATTTTAGAAGGCTTTATGGCCCAAGACTGTTCCCAGAGGGACACTGAGGCAGACAGCCATGGAACGGAATCTTGGTTCCTCCTTATGTTTTTGATTTTAATGAATTTGACTGATAATCTTCATACAGCCATATAGATATTGGATTATAATCCACTCCCAGTACTTTCCTTTGTGCCCCTCCCTCACCCATGGCTGGATTTAGTCTGGCTGCTGACTAAAGCATTTCTCCAGCCTATTTGTAAAGGTAGAGACAATAAAAGGGCAGCCCTGACCTCTGGGCCATACACAGGGGTTCTCTGGATCTTGGTGAGAGAACAATGGGACAAGTTTTGCATTTAAGGGTTTTCTGTTACCACCAGCTTGGTCTCCTCCTTCCCTGCATCCAGGAACTGCACAGGCCTCAAATGGAAGTTAGACAAACTGAGCTTGTGCTAAGGTCTCCGTCCTCACCCTTGGCGTGGTTCAGCTCTCACCTTGCTCGTGTTTCCTCAAAAGCCCTGTCTGGGAACTTCACCCTCAATCTTATGTCTTCCTGTGTTCCAAGCCTGCTCTTCTTTGCTGCACCGTGTGCTAGTCTCTGGCTGCCTGTTTTCTATTTACATGCCAATCTTTTCACCTCCCAGAATAATCTAAATTCTCTAATATCAGACTTTGCGCATTCTGTGGGACTGAAAGGGTATCTGCCATATGGAAGAAAGGCAGCATTTATTTGTTGAATGAGTCTCTTTGAACATAGGTTTGGAGCATGCTGGGATGTCCACCTTTGCCTGGAAGGAAGGCACAAGAAGCCACCATCATTATGAACAACGCACCCAGGGCTCTTTCTTCGAAGTGGCTCTCTGTTCCCTGAGCTGTGCAGATAGAACACAGGAAGCATCCATTGAGAAAGCTGGGGAGGAAGTCCATTTGCACACAGCTGGAAAATAGTGTGCCCAGGAGCTGATGCCCTCTGCCCAAGTCTAAAGGCCATGCTCTTTCAGCTGAGAAAAATTATACCAGGCATGGTGGCACAGAGACCAATATTAATTACAATATTGAAAGAGAGCTGCAGAGATTTAAAGATATGGAAAATGTTAAGCATTCTGCTCCCATTCTCCGCTAGACACCTGACATTTCCCCTCTGAAAGTGGAATACGATTTTACAGCTTTGGATACTGAGATATTTTTAAATTTTCCATATGGCTTAACTGGTGATCCGTGTGTGTATGTGTGTGTGTACGTGTGCAGACGTATGTGCCATGTGCACATGTATGTGAGGACCAAGGAAGATCAGAGGAAAAGGGTGTCTTCCTCTCTTGCTCTTCTACTTTATTTCCAAGAGATAGAGTCTCTCACTGAACATGTAGCTCCCCGTTTTTCAGTTAGGCTGGCAGGGAGCCCCAGCAATTCTGTCCCCTCTTCCTCGGCACAAGAGATACAGGCAGGAGCAGTCGAGCATGGGTTTTTATGTGACTGCTGGGGATCAAATTCTGGTCCTCATGTTTGTGTAACCAGGGCTCTCACCAACTGAAGCATCTCCCCAGACTTTTCATCTTTTTGCTTGTCCCATTTTTCTTGATTAAACCACAATTATTTCCAGAACTTTTCTTTAGTAGCACAAATCTCCCTGGTGTGTAAAATTTGTTTCATTGGCAATTTGGCTGAAGTAACTTGGAGTACCAATGTCATCAACAGTTATAAATCCCAGAGTAATAAGGAAGAAGACAAGAGCTCTCACAATAATGTTAAGAACTCTGCCCCTACTCCATACAAGCAGGCCACCATGGCGAGGGGGATGCCACCACTGTTAACTAGTTAACTAGGTAAGATCTGTTTTACCAAGCCTTCCTGAGATTTTTTTTCTTAAAAATTTATTATTTATTTATGAGAGAGAGAGAGAGAGAGAGAGAGAGAGAGAGAGAGAATGGGCATGCCAGGCCTCCAGCCACTGCAAACAAATTTCAGACACTTGTGCCACCTTGTGCATCTGGCTTTACATGGGTACTGGGAATCAAACTTGCGTCCTTCTGTTTTGCAGGCAAACAATTTAACCACTAAGCCATTTCTTCAGCCAGACATTTTTTAAACGTTTTTATTGGATTAAAATTATATATATTAATACAACAAAATGCTCAGTATCATAAGATATTAGGTAAAGTCATTGAAACCAGGATGACATTCCCTTTTATGCATTAGATATTCTCCTCCCCACCATGGCTCTTACATTCTTTCTGCCCCCTCTTCTGCAATTTTCCCTGAGTCATAGTGGATGAGTTTAAATTTTGCATAGTTATTAGGTTTTTAAGAGTCTCTGAATTTGTGTTTTGGACAATTTTGGGCACCCTTGGTGTCTCTCTCCATTATCCTTCCCTAGGATATCTGCCTGGCTGTGGGAATTCCAGCCAGACATTTTGAGATTTCTTTTTTTCACAAAGCTCTACCCAAATCCAGAAAGAGGAATCCTGGCTTTCCCTTTCTGAGCCAGGCTTCTTACCTCAACAGTTAATGTGGCTGTGCCCTTCTTTATGTGGCTGTAGGCAGCCATGGGTGTGTGGTTTTTCTTGCGTGGACACAGGAGGTACAGGTCCACTTCTGCGTTGCTACCTTCTTGCAGCTCCTTGGGAATTGTTTTTGAGAAGCAGAGCAGGAGACAGGAATTTGTAAACATTATTCATTATGTGATGCTCTTAGGAGGAAGAATAGGAGGTGAGGGAAGAAGGGTGGGGAGCTCTGTGGCAGGAGATAAACTGAGGGTCAATATGGGTTCAGTAAAAGCCCTTCTGTGGGGAGCTCTGGCACATAATGGCACCTCACAGTCTGTCTTGTTTTAAGGCAGGGGCAAGGCCATGAGGCTTTGCTGGTCCGAGGCCTCCCAAAAATATGGATGTGGGGTGTATTAGTCAGGGTTCTCTAGAGAAAACAGAGTTGACAGAATGGATTGTAGTAAAAGGGAATTTATTGGAGTAGCTTACGACAGTCCAAAAATAGCAGTCTGCAGACCCACAGGTGAAGAAACCAGTAGCTGTTCAGTCCACATGACTGGAGGCCTCAGCAGTCCCAACCCAGCCCAGAAGGCCTGATGGCTCTCTTGGGAATGGCTGCTCTTCAAGTCCACAATGTGAGGCAGAGGAAACTGGGTTCTGATGTCCAGGAAGAGTAGGAGAGCAGGATGCGAGTGCAAGTCACGAACAAGCACCAGCAGCCAACAGGCAGGGAGCCAAGGAGAGAATTTCTTCTCCTTTATGTAGCCTTAGGGTGGGGTCTTACAACCCTTCCCCAGACTTAAGGGTTTCCCGAGTCTCTGGAATTTCCTTCCTGTACTGCCCACACAGGAAAGGATGTTTAGTTCTAGCTTCTTTGAACTTTTTTACATCCTGCCCCCTACTGAGAGACTGCCTTTCTGAAAAAATTCTGAGAGACCTACCCAAGATAATTAAAAAGATCAAGTTGACAACAAAACCTAACCATCACATGGGGTGACAGCTCAGATACCTCAGGGAACAGTAGTGTGCCAATTCGAGCACTTGCTGCAGGTAAGGCCTGCCCTTGTCTAAACTCCAGAGTGAGAACTTGCTCATATTTTGCACTCTAGACTCTGCTCTTGCCTCATCCTGCTCCAGGGACTGTTGCTATGAGCCACCCGGGGGTTCTCTTGAGGCTTAGCTACAGCTTTGTCCGAGGAGATTTAGGAGTGGAGCTGATAGCAATGGGCTTTACGAGTATGTCAGTGACCAGCCTTCAGAGATGCTGCGTACAGCTTTTCCAAAGGTGATTATATCCATTTATCTACTGGAAGAATAATGGATTCCAATGCTGTATGTTCTTGGCATCTCAGTCTTAGTCAAGTTTTAGTCATTCTGGTCAATGAGTTTAGTTTCTATTTCCCTGATGACTCATACATTAAATACGTTCTCCTGTTCATTGACTATGCTTTTTGTCTTCCTGGTTTTATTTTCCCAATTGCGTTGTCTGGCTTTTACTGACTTATAGATGCACACACACACACACACACACACACACACACACACACACACACACACCTGTACATGTCTAGAATACTCTGTCTATAATTTTTTTTTAATTTTTGTGGTTAATATTTATTAAACACATCTTTATCTTGTGCCTTCCTTTGTGACTCATTTGAGGAGGTTATTTGATGAAGAGAAATTGCTAAGTATAGTACAGTTGTTCCCCCTCCACTGCCTAGGACTAGTGTCACTATTAAAATCTAAATTTTGAACAGATTCTT
>PVHP010025307.1:0-25612 GCA_004024765.1 Zapus hudsonius | reverse complement strand
TTCTTTCCTGTCTGCCTGCCTGCCTGAGTTCCTTTAAAAAAAAAAGTCAACTGGCTCCGTTAGAGTTAGAGGGAGCATTTGGTCACTGTGCCTGGTACCACAGTTTCGTGCAAGATCACTGCATCTCATTTGCCTTGAAACTCCTGCCTCTGCCTCCCTGGCATGTTGGTGTGGCCTGGCTTTCTGGGGTCAACAGCCCCAAGTCTTCACACACTATGCATTCTTCTAGGATAATGTCATCTACTTTGACTTTTATGCTCCAAGTCATGATCACGAGCCTAAACCAGTCTCTTGGGAGCCAGTTACTTGGCCGGAGGCTCCCTCCTAGAACCAAATGCCTCCTCTGTATTCACTTAGGAGTTCTGCATGCAACTGAAACTCAACAGTGAAAGCACCACTATCTTCCCTTGAAACCTGCCCTTCTTCATTGTGGACTTTGTGGGTAGAACATGGCACTCCCAGCCACCCAAGGCTCGGGACATAGGATTGGAGATGATGTCTACCTGTTGCTAGGCTAAACACCGTAGATGCAGCCACAATTGGCTCTGCAGCACCATGAGCCATGAACCACAGCTACAAACAGCACGAAGGTTTCAGCATCCTAGGCTGCCAAAGGAGGACCCAAACAGAGTCTGTAACATAACACTTTGTATAATTAAAAACTCAATCATAATTTGTAAAATGCTGTATTTTTCAGATATGTAAGAGTCCGATTTATAAGCACAAATACACTAAAGTGGTGGTCTTTGGACGGAGGGGAAAGTGCAAGGAATGGAGGACAAAAAAAAATAATAGTATAAAAAAACAAGAGAACGGGAGTTGGGGCTGTAGCTCAGTTGGTAACAGTGTTTGCCTGGCTTGCAAAGCCCCCGGTTCTATTCCCAGCACGGCATACACTGTGGTGCTGGTCAATATCTATAAACCCAGCACTTGGCAGGGGAGGCAGCAGGGTCAGAAGTCCAAAGGCATCCTTAGCTATAGCAAGTTGAAAGCCACCCTGAGTCAAGATGGGCTGTCCACTTGACAGGACCTGGAATCTCCTGTGAGCCATTATGTAGCCTCTGGGGATACATTGTGGGATCAGCTTGATTAGATCTGTTGGGGTAGGAAGACTGACCATAATGTGACCAGCTCCTGCCCCATGCCTTCCTGCCATGATGCATTGCAACCTAGAAATGGAAGCTGAAATAAATAATAAATGCTTCCTCCCTGAAACTGATTTTTGTCAGATATTTTGCCCCAGCCACAAGAAGTTGACTGACACAGTCTCAAAAAACAAAAACCACAATGACAACAAAAATAATACGAGAGGTAATTTACAGGCTAATGACAAAATTAACTCAATTTTCTGCACTTAAATTCTTTTTTGAGTAGAAAAGTAGTCCTGCAAAGATGCAAAGCGTGTCATGAAAGCACCAGAAGTGAATGACTAGTTGCAATTGTTATGATCTTTAGAATTTTGAGTAAGGCTATATCATGATAAGATTTTCACTACTTAGATCACAAGATTTTTCAGTTAAAGAAGTATAGACTTTAAAAATATTTTTACTTATTTATTTTAGACAGAGAGAAAGAGGCAGATAGAGCGAATACGGGTGCACCAGGGCTTCCTGCCTCTGCAAATGAACTCCAGATGTATAAGCCACTTTGTACATCTGGCTTTATGTGGGCAATAGGGAATTGAACCCAGCCCATCAGTCTTTGCAAGCAAGCACTTTTAACCACTGACACATCTTTCTGTTCCCAGGAGTATAAATTTATGTTCAAGGCATTCAAAATTAAATTATTGAACGCAGATGAAACTTTCTAGTTTACTAAGGAAGCCTGGTACTGCTTCATGGTGTAAATTTCTTATATTTGCTACTTTAGTGAGCTATCTTGACATTGTAAGGCATATTAAGACATAGTACCATACCCAACGATGCATTATTCAGCCAGACATATACTATGACATCATAGCATATGGTTATTTTTAGATCTATTGCATACAAGTTTATAAGCAGAAACTTGAGAGGGCTATCAGTTTCCATTTTGAAAAAGAAACAATTGCATATATGGAAGATATAAATATGTTTTATTTTCTGCAAGAAAAATTCAAAGTTAAAATACTGTCAGTTGTTGTTAATGGAAGCATATGCCAACTGAGAGTGATTAAACTAGCCAATTTCTAATGTGTGCCTTACTGAAATTTTTGTATACTCTGTTCCACAACTCTTAAAAACCAAGTTAGATACCAAGGCTTTCTGGCTAAATATTTTGGATGTGAGAACAAGTCACAGCTTTTATCAATTTTAAATTGCAAAGTAGAAAAAGAAAATTTTTTGAAATATCTTTATTACCCATAATTAGATACATTCATTGTATGAGCAAATCTTATGATGGTTCCTCCATTTCCCTCCTCCCAGTCCCCAATCCACTGAGGATCCTCCTTGGTGGGCATACTGGATTAGTCCATGGGATAGGTGGTTATAAATAGCATTGTAGGTAGCCAGTCCCCCCACACATTTATGTGTTGTTGCTGAGGGGAGCAATGTCTCTGGATATGCTCCTCCACCATGGCTCTTACATTCTTTCTGACCCCTCTTCCTCTCAGTGCCCTGAGTCATGGTGGGTGAGTTTTAAATCTGCTTTATTGTTGAGATCTTAAGTATCTCTGGACTTCTGCTTTGGGTTGTGTTGGGTATCATTGGTGTCTGTCTCCATTGACCTTTCCTGAGTTATTTGACTTGCTGTAGTGGTAGGTCTCTTGTTTATCTCACCACTTTCTCATAGGTTTCATTTGGGGACTAGAAGATAGGCCAGGGGTGGATTTTAGAAATATAGTTTAATCCTTTTAACTGCTAAATTCTTCATTTTTCCTTGGTTTCAGTGACATCATATAGATAATGGTAGATCTAGATTATTAGCCATTAGCCCTTCTAAACAAATAAATTCCATTCCTTACAGATCAATAAACCTAACATCAGGACTTTTTTTAAAAGAAAATATTGACAAAAGTCATATCTTATGTGTGTGCATGCATGCATGTGCATATGGGTACACATGCGCACATCTGTGTGGAGGCCAGAGCATAAGCCTGGGTGCTGTTTTTCACTGCCATCCATCTTTTTTGAGACAGGGTCTCTCATTTGCCTGGAACTCACCAAGTAGTCTAGACTGCCTAGCCAGCTACTCCAGGGATCTACCTGTCTCTACCTCACCAGTCCTGAGACGATAACAGTGTCACTCTATCCAGGTATTTTGTACATGGGTACTGGGGATTGAACCAAGTTCTCATGTGTACACATTACACATGAGCTGTCTCCCCAGCCCAACTGTATTTTTCCTTCTTAATCTCTTCTCCTTATTTCCACTCTTGCTGGAGTTCCTCACGTCTGCCAGCTTCTTTTAAATTTTTTATTCACATGTATTAATTGTACACGCTATAGTAGGGTTAAGTGTGGTATACTTGAATATATTCTGACTGTTTCTTCCAGGCGTGCCTCCTCTCTCACTCAGAATCAACCATATATGTGAACCTGCCTCATAAACTGCAAGCCTACTGAGATAGGCTTAGCCAAATACTGTTTAGGTAAAAATAAATAATTATCATTGATAACTGTCTTTCATATTTAGATAAGTTGGAGTGATGAATATCAAGCTATTTGCTATCCCCTTTCTAAGAAATGTCTGGACTTTCAGAAGCAGGATGCTCTGACCCAAAAAAATGGATGAATGGTAAAATTCCAGACTGAGCAGGTATGAACGATGGTTTTAGCTAGGAGAGGTGAAAAGGGGTGGAGATCATCCAGGAAACACCATCTAAAGTAGCCACATGCCACATGGCATTGGCTGCCACTCAGTTCAGCCCAGGTTCTATAAATATTAGCCTGGCATTTTGAGAAAATGTCCTAAAATAAATTGTGACCATATAAATTCTAATTTTGAGCCTGTGGACAAGTTTCCTTGACTCTGTATCCTATATTGAACAGTTAATACTTTGTTTTAAATTCATGTCTTGTCAGACTTTATGACATAGGGACTTGCTGTTAGAAATGATATTGGTAGACACGACTGGTATTATAATGAAGCTGTAAGCAGTATCAATGCATGTTTTATATTTTTAGCTGGAATGGGCTACTATTATTTTGTATCTTTGATTGTTATTTAATGATAACTAAGATTATTCGTATTTGAAATCTAACTGGAAAAACAAACGATGAATGATTGGCATCCATCCACACTTTTGGAACAATCACACACTTTGATTTAGTGGAGTCTGGTTTCATCCAGTCTGGATGAATTTCAAACTATAAATTCAAGTCAACTTCCTCAACCTGAAGTGTTATGCCACCATAATCGGGCAAGAGTTCTAACATATGCTTGAAATATAAAACCTTTTTCTCTTTTCTACACAAAATAAATCACTATTTATGAGTAGTACACAGTATATAATCAAGTTAATTTTCATGTAATGATACGTTAGTTAATAAATTTTTTAAAAATCACCAAGTATGTTACACTCCCCTATTCCTACCTCTAATTGATATTCTTAGTAGAATTGACCCAAGATCTCTCCTGGTTCTTAGATGAAAATAGCATCTGTTTATATTGAGTTAAATGGTGGAAATAATGCTCTATGTTGAGTATCTTACTAATATGTGAGGACTAAGTCATGGAACAAGACCTATGGACTCAAAGGTAAAATGACCTCCCAAGAAACATGAGGGAATTCTTCTTTAATGTCCATGACCTAGTGATATATTCCCTTGCACCTTCTTGGATATGATTATCATATTAGAGTTTTATAAGCCAATTATTTAATGAACATTTGCTGACTACCTTCTATATATCAGGTACTCAACTGGATGCTGGAGATATAGTGGGGGTAAGATAAATATTGTCTTTCACTATACCCAACACAATCCAAAGCAGAAATCTAGAGACTCTTAAGACCTCAACAGTAAAGCAGACTTAAAACTCACCCACCATGACTCAGGTATATGAGCAGAAGAGGTGGGAAGATTGTAAGAGCCATGGTGGGGGAGAAAACCTGGAACCATCGCCCCCCTCAGCAACAACACACAAAGAAAAATAAAAAACAAAACTGGCTACCTCTCATATAATTCATAACCACCTATCCCATGGACTGTTCCAGCAAGCCCAATAAGGAGGGCCCCCAGCAGGTTGGGGACAGGGAGGAGGAAATAGGGTTACCATCACAAGACTTGCTTATGCAATGTATTTAATTACTGACAATAAATATTAAAAAAGATAAATATTGTCTTTATCCTCAGAGATTTTAAAGTTAAGTGTCAGAGTAACATTAAATGTAAATATATACAATTAAATACTATATTACAATTAAAATAAGGGCCATAAAATGGGAGGAATGATATGCTATTAGAGTACATGGTAGAGGAATATAGTTTGGCTGGAGGATCAGGCAAAGAAATAAACTTAAGGTGGAAGCCATGATGCCCAGGATGGCGAGAGCTGGGGAAGGGGGAGAGGTGATGTTACTGATGTGGGCAAGTATAGGATCGTAAGGACTCTCAAGACCTTGGTCAGGATTTGGATCTTAGAAACGATAAAGGATGAAGAAGTATAGATGACTAGATCTAGATTTTATAACCACTCTGTCTGCAGTATGAGACCATGAACTAGAAACAGCCAAGGATGAGGGGAGGGGTTGTGCAGGAAGATCGTGAACAAATGAATGTTAAGGAGATCAAGGTGTCCGAGACTAAGAGATGGAACGGAGAAGCGGTTGAGTTTCAGTTGGAGGAGGTGGAGGGGAAGCAGTGGAAAGTCAGAAGCAGAGAAATTCCATGGAGGAAAAATGGGGAAGTTAACTTTGATGTTGAACATTTGCATTTTGAAATAAGTCTTCAACAGTAAGAAGATAATGCAGGTAGGAAACCTACGACTAAAAAGGTGAACGAGAAGTTACAAGAAGGTTAGGGGTAGAGTTCCATTTGGGAATCACTTATTTGAGCACTTTTGATTCGGGGCATACATTTAAAACTGGGTGTGGTGGTGCACATTTGTAATCCAAGCACTTGGAAGGTGGAGGCAGGAAGATCTGAAATTCAATTGACATTCAATTGACTCAGTTTATAGCAAGTTCATAGTCTACGTGAGAACCTGGCTCAAAAGAAAAATAAAATAAAATTCTTTTGAAGACCTAACCCCAATGTGACTGCATCTGGAGATGGATCTTTAGGAGGCATTGGGTGAGCCCTTGGGTGGGAGCACCACCACACCCAGTTTTATGCACTGCTGGGGACTGGACTCAGGGCTTCATGCAGGCTAGGCCAGCACTCTACCAACCAAGCCCCAGCCCCAGCCCCAGCCCCAGCCCAGCATATGAAATTTAAAGAGATGGAATTCAGTCTATCTCTCTGGGAAACTCTGATGCAGCTGTGTCTCTAGCAAGCTAAAGCCACCTCTCCTTGCTCCCAGATTCCTGGAACAGCTAAAAATGTATTCAGTCCCTAAGGCAATTCATACATGTCTGCATATTGTTCCCTAATTCATAAAAGAAGTTCAACAAATGCAAAATTATAATACAATGCATTTCAGCTTCACAGATAACAATGTACAAGTGAATAGTATAAGGCATAATTTAATATATTGACAATGATTAAAAAGTTTAAATTCTGGTATAAATGAGGTTTTTTAGAAATAAGTATTCTTGGAAGTGTTTGAGGCTCCTTAAGCTGATGCATCTGTTTGGTAATTAGGTAATATCTGTGAAAATGTTGAAGTGATATAACTTTGCCCCAGTTCTTAGAATGTGACCTTCAGCAGTACTAACACAAGAGTACAAAGGCATATATACAAAAGGATACTTACTCTCACATGCTATTACAATGGCAAAAAAGAAAGAAAAATAAGAGAAAATCCTCTGTGGTAGTCAGAGTTCTGGCAAGAAACTGAATTAACTCTGATAGTTACAGTCAATAAGGTGACTAGTTTATGAGAGTGCCAGTAGGGGGGGGGAGTTTGCAGGCATACAGTTCTTTCTCACAATGTATTCAGTAACTTCACCCCCAGAAATCACCACACATGCTGGGGAGATGTCTCAAGGGTTAAAGGCCCTTGCTCTGCAAACCTTCCACCTGAAGTTTAGATCCCCAGCACCCACCCACGTTAAGCAAAGTGGAAGATGTTCTATAATCCCAGCATGCCTGTGGCAATGGGGAGAGTCAGCATCATGAGAACCCTGAAGCTCTTGGACCAGCTAGTGTGGATCCAAGTGGGAAACAACAAAAGAAACCCTGACTCAAACAAGGTGGAAGGAGAAGACCATGGTTGTCCTCTGATTTCCACACACATGGTGTGCCCATGCACACACACACACACACACACACACACACACACACACACACACACACTGATCAGCTCACCACTGGATGAGGGACTCCATGAGGAGGAATAAGGCACTTTGTAGACTAGGGACAGAGGAAATCAGCCTTGCTAGGACTTCCTCTAGCAGAGGAAGAGTGGAGACCCGGTGGTGGGGTGGTCTGTAAGGACCTGGATTATGGGTGAGCTCTGTCACTTCCCAAAGTGTCACTCATGAGGGAACAGAATGAAAGAAGTATCACGACCTCTTTCACCCCAAATCTGCCTTGTTTTTCCTTGGCAGGAATCAACTGTCTTAATTATAAAGCACTGTGGGTAAGAAGAGCAGAGTAATCGGTGAGCCAGACATACAGAAAATAAACAATATCCATTATCTCAATAGCCACCAAGAAACATTGAGGGGCCATGTTGTGGAATAGCCATGAAAATGAAATATTACAGAGACAAGGAAGAGAACGAGGTGAATTCTGTGTATGGACACCAACCTCTATAATGTATTATTAAATAATCAAAGATAGTTTACAGAGAAGTATAAATCTTTAATCCCAGTTTTAAAAAGATTATATATATATATTTAATATATATGTATATGTATATTCTTCATATATACCCATAGAATGTGTTATATGTATATTCTTCAGAGGTCAGACAAACTTATGTATGCCAGCCTCTTAAAGTGAAGAATCTTTGAAAGATGGGGTGATCACAGGGAAATGGGGCCTTGCATTTTTTTTTTTTGCTTAACACATTTCTAATGTGGTTGAATTTATGAAGGCTGTTACCCTTAGAACAATTTTCAGACAAAGCTGGCTGTCAGGGTCTGCTTTTCCTTTGCAAAGCAAGCGCGTGATGCTTTGCTATGCCTCCTTACGTGTTATCTAAAATGAGTGATTTCTTCCCTCACAGCCCAACCTGAAAATCCCTCAGGTTGCTCTTTGGAATGTGAAGGAATCTGCACATCACATTGCTCTCTGAAAATAGGTGCAGATGAGAGGAAATGCCACTCAGCTGAGGGTTGTGGTTCAACTCTCCTGGGGACATTTCACAAGACGACCTAGCAGAGTGTTGGTGACAAGCTTGGGCTGTTCCCAGAGCCATGTCTGAAATAAAGGCATCTTGAGCTGAAGCAGTTGGACTAATTTATTTGTTTGTTTATTGATTATTGATTTGGTGGTGGTTCTGAAAATTGAGCCCAGGGCCTCATGCATGCTAGGCAATAACTATCACTTAGCTACGTCCCCAGCCCAAAAGTTGGTTTTAAACTCTTGAGTTTCATTATCCCATTTGGATGCTTAATTTCATTTTAAATTAGCAAAAGCAGGAAAACACAGTGATAATTATTGATATCTCAATACCCCATCTCCAGTATGTTTTGTCAATATGTCAGGAAATTAAGCATTATAAAAAGTGATTCCCAAAACATAAAATTATTTAATTGTCTAAATTTTGCATTTTAAATATTAACTGCATATGAATTATCCCAATTTGGGTGATTTTTATAATTTTTTGGCCATAATGTTTAATTTTTTTTCATAGAAAAGAAGAAGACTCCTCTAGTGTTATTAGATAAATGAACAAAAATGCCAGTGTTTTCATAGCCAACAATCCTTTCAAACTTGAATATATTTAGATTTCTGGGATGACTGAATAATAATCAACATGGAAAAGAAAACATCAGTAAAACATTCTCTTGACCAAAATACACACTCCACCCTTCAGCCACTTCCTCATGCAAGAATGTGGGCCTAGAATACTGTGTCCCCTCCCTCATCTGCTGAGCTAGTCACTGTAGCTAATCAGAGGACTCTGTCCAGGTCTCTCAAACATATCAAGGAAAGATAATGTGAACAGATGCTATGGGTACCTCCGAGCATTTTATCATCCGTCTATCATATGGAAGCATAGTTTTGTTTTCTTAGGAAATTTGTTGTTGAAATGTTACATCATGTAAAGAAGCTATGAAACACACTTACTGAATAAGTCAGGGCAAAGAAGAAATAAAACCTGTTATCAACACTGAGAAAAATTAGATCATGACCTCAAAGTGGCTGATGCTACCAACGCAAGACCTGCCTAATCAAAGGGGTAAAACGATGGCATCAAAACAGAGGAGAGACTACTTGAAAGAAGGGATTCAGTGGAGGGGAGAAAGGAGGGTGGTGCAGGGTGTTATCATTATAGTCTATTGACAATAATAAATTTTAAAATAAGAAAAATTAGAGAGAAATGAAAGGATGATACTTTAAAAGAACAATAATATTTTCCCAATTTTTTTCCTAGTTTTCAAAACTTTTGGTAAAATACACATAACATGGAATTTCCTATCTTGCCCAGTGTATATAGATAGCTTGGTGACATTAACAGACATATGATTTCCCAGCCATCCTGCCTCCACCTCCAGCATCCGCTTCATCTGTAAAGTTGAACCCCTATTTCCACCTGTTCAAACAGCTCCTCACTTCCCCCTCCCTCCAACCTCTCTTTCTTTCTCTATACTTTAGACTATTCTAAATACTTTATAAAGTGAAATCATAGAGTACTTTAAATTTTTTGTGAGTGGTTTATTTCATTTCACATAATGTCCCTAAGAATTGTTCTAGCTTATGACAGGATTTCTTTTTTTGTAGTGATTAATTTGTTTTTGAGAGAGGGTTTGACCTGACTCCAGGACCCCACTCTGTAGCCCCAGGCTGGCTTTGAATTCATGGTGATCCTCCTACCACACTCTCCCTGGTTCCAGGGTTATAGGTATGAGCCATCATTCCCAGCTTGTGCTCCTTGTATTTTTTTTTAGGGTTGTGGGAGAGGAAATGTGAGTGACATATATCAGACCAAAACAAAACAAAAAAAAAAATACACCTGCTTTAAAAAAATTTTTTTAAGTTAATTTCACCATAGTGCTGAGAAGAAGTGATAGCCGAGTGTTTAGCACCACGTGAAACATCTCTATCACACCCTCCAAGGTGCATTGTGGAAGAGATGGCAGAAAGAATGTAAGAGCCAAAAGAAGGGGAAGAGTGCTTACAATGCTGTCTTCCAGACACAAAGTAGCCTTGATATTCATGACCTCCCAGCGCTGACACTACGTACACAAGACCAGCATACTAGGAGGGATAAATGATGGCATCGAAGAAGAGACTAATTAGAAAGAAGGGATTCAGTGTAGATGGAACCTGGAAGGGGGAAATCAGGGTGGTGGGAAGGGATTGTGATCACAGCATATTGTCTATATTTGCAGAAGTTTTCAACAAAAAGTTTAAAAAGAGGTTTATGATGTACTCAGATAGTTGGTTTTAATGGTCTTAATGGATCTAGGAAATGCTATTGTGATATAACACTTAGAGCACATGGCAAAACATCAGGTTATCTGTTCACTTAAATATTTTATATTCCAATTCAGAGACATTGCCCACCTCAGTAACAACATGCAAAGGTGGGTGGAACCGGGTTGACTCTTAGGCTATTCACAACCCCCTACCCCATGGACTGATCCAGACTGCCCATGGAGAAGGAAATCCAACTGACCAGGGACAGGGAAGAGGGAAATAGGAGAACTGGAGACATCAACACATTATTCCCTTATTAAGTGTATCTAATTATGGATAATAAAAAAATTAAATTAAAAAATTATATTCCAACCTAAGAATTTTCTTTTTCAATAATTATATTAAATCAGTGCTCATAATAGAATTATATATCAGGAATTCTCTTTATAAAATCAAGTCAATGGTGTTTACCAACATCATCTAACCAAGGAAATAAGCAGCATCCTTTTCTTTAAATTGAGGTAGTGACATTTACTCAAGGGCTTGAGAGCAGTGTAGTAAAGCCTTGGGAAGCTTAAGAAATTATTTTGGACCAGATTAAATGCCTCTGTGAGACATTCTTCCAGCAAAAAATGAGATAAGGGTCGTTTCTTTGAGCGATAGGGAAGTTTGTCTAATAACATGACTTGCCAAGGAATAATTCTCACTCCAAATATTTTTCACACTGCATGGTGACTCACAGATCTGGGAGCAGGGAACAGGAAAGAATGCTGAAAACCTAAACAGACCTCACCTTTTTCATATTTCTGAGCTGAACTGGTGAGCCTGGCATATTTTCCTATCTGGATATTTGATCTATGAAAGATATCTTTGTTTTATGAAGGGAGAGAAAAGGGGTGGGGGATAGATACCTTATCTCTAGTAAACCAGATGATAATCACTTTATCTAAATTTATATATACACATGACTCCAAAAAGATCTTTTTGGCTTTACTAAGAGGCAAAATTAGAATTGTAATTTTTTTCTTTAAATGTTTATTTATTGATTACTTTAGTGTGTGTGTGTCAATGCAAGTATGCATACGAATGCAGCCTCACCCATGCATGCACAAGTGGAGAGTGTGCCATTTCTGCCAGTTCTTGCAATTTGCTGGTCTGATTCCTACAGGACTGGGTTACAGGCATGGAGGGGTTCTGTCCAGAAGTTTACGTGGGTGCTGGGGAATTGAACTCAGGTGGTCTCGGGTTCCCTCAGGCCCTCATGCTTGCAGGGGAGTGCTTTATCTGCTGAGTCATATCCCTAGCCCTCTCCTTTTCTTTTCTTTTTTTTTTTCCAAGGTAGGGCCTCACTCTAGCCCAGGCTGACCTGGAATTCACTATGAAGTCTGAGGCTAGCCTCACAGTGATCCTCCTACCTCTGCCTCCTGAGAGCTGGGATTATAGGCGCGTGTCACCATGCCTGGCTCTAGTTCTTTTTTGAGACAAGGTTTCACTTATCATGGTGGCTGGCCTAAAAGTCACTATGCAGACCAGGCTGGTCCTGCCTGTGCTTCACAAGTGCTGGGATTATAGGCATGTACCACCCCAGCTGGCTGTGATCACCTTTATAAACTTTAATTCTACACGGCTGCATTACTCGAGGTGCTCTCGACGAAGACAAGTGGAAGAATGCATGTATGCTGCAAAGGGATTTATTAGAGTGATTTACACAATACTGGCTGAGTGATCCAACAACTGCTGCTGACTGCAGGCTGGAGACATGGAGAAGAGAATAGCTGCTCAGTCAATGAGGCTGGATGCCTCAGCAGTTTACACTTGAGGATTCCTGGACAGCTGCTGCTCTTCAGGCCTCATTGGAAGGCTGAAGAAGCTGGCTTCCAATGTCTGTAAAGGATAATAGCAATATAGTTGATGCATTTACCAGCAAGGAACAATGGCAACCAGGCAAAAGGGCTCCTTTTTCCTGGAACCTCTGTATGTGTAGATTGCCACCAGAAAGACTACCAATGCTAAGGAAGATCTCCCCCTCAGCCATTCATTCCTGGAATACTCTCTTAAACCTGACCAAGAGGCATGTCTGTCCTATGATTCTTTTTTTGTTTTGTTTTGTTTTGTTTTTTCGAGGTAGGGTTTTGCTCTAGTCCAGGCTGACCTGGAATTAGTCTCAGGGTAGCCTTGAACTCGTGGTAACCCTCCTACTTCTGCCTCCCAAGTGCTGGGATTAAAGGCATGCGCCACCATGCCCATCCCTGTCCTATGATTCTGGATCCAATCAAATTGACACTAGAGATGAACTATTCCAAGAGTAATATATAAAAGTCACATAAGAAATAGATCACTTTTTCCTTTCCAGTTGATGAAGCTGAAAAGGTTGAACTACTGCATTTAGTCTGAGCCATGATCCATGGTCCACTATAGTTTCTCACTTGCAGGATAAGGGTCTTCTGTCTACCCAGAGAGAATTCATAAATAGGTGAGGAGCTTGTCTGCTTTTGCTAGTCCCAAGTCCTGGAACAATCCAGACTAGGAGCTGGACTGGAAGACCGGGAGGCTTACATCTTCAAATAAAAAGAGCTAAGGGCCCATTGCTCCAGGACACATAAACCTGATATTATGGCCATAGGCAGGTCCTTCAGCCCCCAGTGGCTTTAGCACTTGGCAGCTGCCTTGATTGTCAGTTTCCAGCAGCAGTGAGAACAGCAGTAGACAACAGCAGGCTGTGCCTGATCATGTAAATGCTCCTATAGAGCCTGTGGTGTTGGGACCCTTGGGTCCTATGGTGACTAGACTTACAGCCCTCAGACCTAGGTCTGGGACCCATGGACTCTTAAGGAATAGTAAATCCCTAGAATTGTCCTGAAAACAGGAGCCTGCAATACTCCTCCTAATGAAATACTGGGGTCTATAGGCACGAACTCCTCTTCCTGCAATACTGGAGTCCAGACATGAACTACTTTTCCTGCAATACTGGGGTCCACAGGCATTAGCTACTCTTCCTGAGTTATTTGTGGCTTCTATGCCTTTGGTATAAAGCAGGGAGGGGAATTATAGGCAAGTTATGTTTTTGTTCACTTTTACTCATTTTCCCCTTTAGAACTCAGGAGTTTGGTAACTAGATTTCACATGAATGTTTCTTCCAGTGGGATTACTAATAGCCATTAAACCAAGTTGGTGATAAACCTTTCTCCTCAGCTCTCTAGCTTGGCTGTCCCTCCTTCTTCTTTCTCATTGTGTGGTAAGGGTATGGAGTCAGACATACTAATGGAACCTGGTCATTGCACCAGATCCTCTATTTAGACTCCCTACCTCACTCACTAAGAACACTGTCAAATCCAACTTTGACAATCAGAAAGAACCAGATCTGCATCTATGGCTTGAATCCCCCAAGGAAATAACAGGTATTGAACCTCAAATACATTCCAAGTGATTAACATGTAGGATGTGTGGCTTGGAATTTTAAGTCAGATAACCAAGATCATATAAACCCAGGTCTGGATGACTGACAAGTCCCATGCTTTTCTTCCAGTAGACAGTGACTGCCCTTACTTTACATTGATTAATTTGCTCCTCAAGAAAGGCTTGACAGGAAATTATTGTTACTCCCAACTCACAAATGAAGAAACCAGTTGAGAGAGTTTGAGCAACTTCTTCAAGGTTACAGTACTGAAGCAATTCACATTCAAGTTTGTTCAAAGCTGAGCTATCCCTACCACCCTGTGTGTTCTTTCCGTGGGACATCTACAACAAAATACCACAGTTAAGGCATTTAAACCATTGAAAGTTTTCTCTGTTTTGGAGATCGGAAGTTCAAGATTAAGGTGTGGGCATGTCTAATTTTTCCTGAGGTCTCTCACCTTGATCTGCAGATGGCTTTCTTCTCACCAAGCCTTGCCTTCACGTGGCCTTTCCTCTGCTCCCACACATCCTTGATGTTCCTTCCTGCATGTTTTGTTTTTCTATAAGGATACCTGTCAGATTGGGTTAATGATGACCCATAAAACTTCATTTAACGTCTTTAAATGTCTTATCACTTATTATTTCACATTTTTTCAGGTGCTGGGAGTTAAGGCTTCCACAAGTAGAATTGATGAGGAGGGATTTGGCCCTCAACATCTACCTAATAAGGCCATGATGCAGATCTCTTATAGTTTGTCTTTAGTTCAGAATGTCACAGATTTCCAATTTCCTTCCCACTGAATGCGAATGTTTAGAAATGCTCTTATTACAGAACTTATAAATAAGTGGACTCAATTACAAGCAGGAAGATAGACTACTCTGCAGCACATGATACAACTGTGTAGAAAAGACAGTGATCACATCTATCTGTCTTATAGTTTCCTGTTTTGTTGCTAGGGAGAACAACAGGAGTTCAAGATCTAATCCTTGCTCAGTGTTTCAAAAAACTCAATCTATGCCCTGGAACTCTGAAGGGAGTAATGCATCAGGGATGTTTATGACCCTGAGGCATACCACCTCTTCACATCCTGTGGGGGAGGAATATGGCTGAGTCAGAGATTAAGTTGGAAATCAGCCCAGAGCTTCTGAGATATAAAGTCCAACATGTAAAAATGAGATTAATCCCCCATAATCATTTTCACTGGGAATCTATGTTGATTCTAAATGTATAATTCATTCACAGTTAAGTCAGATCCCCACTTACATGTCTTACATGAGCCATGAGGAAAATGTCTTATGAAAATATATGTATTCTTAGGGCATTCTTTTCACACGTTTGGCAGACATAAAGAGAAAAACCAAAAAATTCAATTAAACGTGTATATACCAGATAGTGAAATCTATACATATATACCACAAAACATGATTAAAAAAAAATAGCCAGGGTGGGAATGTAGCTCCGTTGGCGGAGTGCTTGCTAGCATGCACGAAAGCCTGGGTTTGATTCCTAGTACCACATAAACTGTGTTTGGTAGTGCATGGCTCTAATCCCATCACTTGGGAGGTGGGAGCTAGAGAATTTGAACTGACTGCATAAGAAGTTTGAGGCTACCCTGAGCTACATGAGAGCCTGTCTCCAAAACACAAATCAACAAACAAAAACACCCAGGGATAAGGTATTTAGCTGGTATGGGCCCACAATTATTTAGGACAGCTGCTTTGATATCCAAACTATAAAAATTCCTTAATTTCATAAGGCATTATTTCATTCTTTTTTCCTTTGTTCACTGTAAACCCGATCTAGCATGTCAATTACTAACAGTCTTCTAAAATCAGGAGGAATGTCAACAAATTATGGAGCTAATCAAAAGGATGGCTTGTTTTTATTTGTTTTTTTTTTAATTTGCTTTACTGAATTGGAGTACTGTTAGAATATTTGTTGATATAATACAAATTATTTCAAAAGGATTTGGGAAAGATTTCAAAAAAAAGCTCAACTTGTAACAATGCGTGGAGATAATCCAAATAGTTGATGTCACATCCCGCTTTTTATTTTAAAAAAAAAAGCTTTCTTTTGTTAAATACATGGTCACATATCAACACATCATTATTTTCAGTCCTACACTAATCAAGTTTTCAAGATGGACATTGTAGCCACTTTCCCCCCTGTGAAGCAAGGGTCTTAAAAGAAGAACTTATCTTTGGGTCATTCACTCGGGCTGTCCTATTTTGTCCTTGGACCTCAAGATCTTCTCATGCCCTGGTGTATGTGTTGTATTTTAGATTCTGGATTCAGGTGACAATTGAGAAAAACTCTCTGGTTAGTTTCATGCTTCTAACAGTCTATCTGTTGATGAGCTGGAGCTGAAGCCCCGTCATAAACGCCCTCAAGTGAGACATTCTAAGCAGCCAGGACACGAGTTTCCTGTCTACTGTCCAGCCATGGTATCAACAAACCATGAAGAGGATAATGCCAGGAGAAGAGAATCCAGCCAGGTCCTCAGATCAACAAATTACATAATTAGCATGGCTGATTAAACATCTGACTGCAGTAATAAGTTATGTTTTCCCTGACTCAATCCTTTACTCTTTCCCCATCTGTTTGTCCTAGGAAGGCTTAAGAAGTAGGTTATATGAGGGAACGAAAAGAAGGGAGAGGATTATCGAAATTTGGGAACACCCACGTGTCTCTTTGGAACAGAAAACCACAGGTAAGGTTTTACTCTAAGAAGTAACCATCATAAAGCCTGTCTTGCTTTGTCATTTGTTTCTACGACCTACGACCTCCCTTCCTTGCCTCTCCTTTACCAGTTTTTTAGGTTCCTAGCATTTAAAAAAAAAAAGCAAAACTTTTTTTGGAGCTCAGTATCTATTCCTTGCTACGAAGTAACTGATGCAATGTTCTAGATACTATCAAGGCAGTGGGGCTGTGCTGGGTCCCCTTCCATTCTGTCATCTCTCAGTATCATCTAAGCCCCTGAATATCCAGGAAGAGGGCTGGGGAAAGAAGCTCAGTTGCAAGAGTACAAGCGCATATTCCCTAGTTTTGATCCTAGACCGCCTGGAATCCCAGCACTGCAGATGTGGAGGAAGATGGATGAAAAGCCTGTTGGCTACATAGTGAGTTCCAGGCCAGCCTGGGCTTCATGAGATCGTGTGTCAAAGATTCATAGAACTGCACATGGAAGAATGACTCTAGGCCCTCTTCTCTCACCCTGCACAAAAATCAACTCCAACTGGATCAAAGACAGAAAACTATAAACCAACTTGAAGATAAAGTAGGGGCGAACACTCCAAGATCCAGGTATAGGAGAAGACTTCCGAATAAGACTGCAGCAGCCTAGGGAACAAGATAAATACTCACCTAGTGAGATAAAACTGAAAGGCTACTGTATAGTTAAATAAACCATCAACTGGGTCAATAGACAACCTTCATCAGCTGCATCAGCTATACAACTGACAGAGTTTTAATATCTAGAGTATACAAAGAACTCAAAAAACTAAGCAATAAAAACATCGATTGCCCCAGTCATAAAATGGAGAACTGAACAGAGAGTTCTCAAGGGAAGAAACACAAATAGTCAACAAATGTCTAAAAAAATTTTTTTTCAACATCTCTAGCCATCAGGGAAATGTAAATTAAAACTACTTTGAGATTCCATCTCACTCTGGTCAGAATGGCCACCATCAAAAAGTCAAATGATAACAAATGCTGGTGAGAATGTTGGGTTAGGAGAACCTTTATTCACTGTTGGGAGAAGCGTAAACTTGTACAGCCATTATGAAAGTCAGTATGGAGGTTTCTCCAAATCGATGAGAGCTACCATTTGATCCAGCTATACCACTCCCTGGCATAGACTCCAAAGACTCCACACTCCTAGCCATGTTCCTTGCTGCTTTATTCACAATAGCTAGCAAGTGAAGGAAATCAGTCCAGATGCCCATTAAGTGATGAGTGGATAATGAAGGTGTGGTACATCTATTCAAAGTTCTATTCAAAGTAAGGAAATATGAAATGGAATTTGCAGAAAAATTGAAAGACTTTTGCTCAGTGAGGTTACCCAGGCTCAGATAGAAAAGTGCTGCCTGTTCTCTCTCATACGCGAATCCTAACATGCAATAATTAGATTGTCTATAAATTGTGGTAAGCTCAGCAGTACTGGCTAGGAAGTTAGAATGAAGCTTGAGAGAGAGGAAGAGATCGTAGCCACAAGACAGAATACAAGGGGTGGAAAGGTCTGAGGAGACAGGGTTAAGGGAAGGAAGAAGTCACAGAACTAAAGATGATATGAATTAGTACTAGAGAAACCTACTTCTTCATTAGCTAATTAAAAGATATTATTACTCCTGGGCTGGGGAGATAGCTCAGTGATTAAAAGCACTTGATTGCAAAATGTGCCAGCTCAGCTTCAATTCTTCTACCCATGGAAAGCCAGATGCCCAAGGTTACACATGAACCTGGAGTTCGTTGACAGAGAAAGGAAGCCTGAGCATGTCCATTCTTCTCTCTCTCTCTCTTTCTCTCTGTCTTTCTTTCTCCTTGTAAATAAATAAAAATATTTTTAAAAAGAAATATATTACTCCTGAGCAGAGCTTGTTGGTGCATGTCTGCAGCCCTCAGGAAGATGAGGTGGGAGGATCACCATGAGTTCAAGAGTCAGGGCTTACAGAGTAAATTCCAAGTTGTCCTAGGTTAGAGTGAGACCCTGTCTCTTAAAAAATTATATATATATATATATATATATATATATATATATATATATATATATATATATATATGTTCCCTTTAAAAAGAGAGGGGAAGTGTGGGATAACTTAGGCGGACATGCCCTGCTGGTGTGAAGAAACCTTTACCCTAAAACCATAGGGTATTTCAGATAAATCCCAGCGCTAGAAGTGGGTCAACCCCCACAGTAAGGTATTGTTCAGGGAGACCCATGAGACCCCCAAAATAATACATGCTATTGTCAAAGCACTTTGTTAGTCACCCAAAGTGGATGGTGAGACCCTAATATTGAAGACACTCTAGGCTGTGGTTACAGAGCATTGGGAAATCAAGCCAGAACTCAGGTAGCAGCCAGATCCTTGCCAGCTAGCTTGTCAAAACCCTGGAAGGCAATATGAGCTGTTGGAGGATCAAAATCACCAACAGTGTGAACAAGCCGTGGATCCTGCAAGTTACAAAATCGCACAGCAAGGCAATATGTCCCTGTAGGTGCGATAGTGGCACATAGGTGTGGTAGTAATCAAATGCTCTGATTGGGTATGAGGCACACTCAGTGGGAGAGGATTCATGCCTAGTATTGAGAATCAGCTCAAAAGCCTATGGCTTCAAAAATCCTGGACTATAGAGAGAAGCTTACACTGTTCTTTGACTTAATGGAGAAGTTATGTCCATCAAAAAAAAAGTCTTCTTAAAAGGTATATATGTGTCTCCTTGGAACAATGTTGCTTTCACTGTTGGTTTTTACAAATGGCGTCAAATACTGGGGACACCCAAGACCCATCAGCACAAGAAGAGAAGCCGAGTGCCTAGCACAAGACCAGTCATCTCTCAATCCCACCTTCCATGGCCTGGGAAACATTCCAGAGGTAGATGCTTATAAATATATGAGTGCTGCTCTCATGGCTAGCCAGGGAACCTTCTCCAGGGAGAGGGTGGTAGATGCTGAGAAGACTCAAGCCCTTCAAAGCAGAAAATAACAGGCTGTCAAGACCTCAAAACCAAAGTAGGCTTCTTTCTACACACCCTCCAGGGTTCAGGGAACTCTGCGCAAGAGGGGTTAGAAAGAATGTAAGAGCCACAGGCAATGTAAGGTATCCTAGGAGGCATTGTTCCCCAACCCCCGGAATTGATTGGTTCACTCATATTCCCACAGAGACTACCAAACCCCACTGAAGGGGTCCCTCAGGGGAACAGGTCAGGGGAGAGGGGACTAAGAGGATTACCTGATGGGAATACAACATATATATATAAAATGCTCATATATTAAAGTTCCCAATTTTTAAAAAAAAATTCATGAAGAACAGCCAGTGGGCACATGGGCAGAGGCATGAACTCAGGGTGGGGAGGTCAGTGAGGAATAAACAACTGAACCCTACCTTTTGCAAGATCATTAGTTTGTGTGGATACAGAGATGAGGATCTGTCCAAGTCCAACTTGGTGATGTTTATTGGGGTTCCTTATAGGCAGCTATACTACTGTGACATCATCCCAGCTTATCCAACTCATGGGCAGCTGCACCGTGGAAGAGTTCCATCCATCCCAGCCAATTGTCCATCAAGAGGGGCGGGGCCTCAGGATGATGTCCTGAGGATCTAGTGAAGGTCTCCTGAGCCCCTCTCCCATGACTGGATCACAAATGTCTTCTGTAGGTCATCACAGTGCCCTGCTTTAAGGCAGCCAGTGGTCCTATCCATTACACTGCAATAGTCTACTATTATAAACAGGGGAAGCTATTAACATTAATATTGATTGTAAATGATGGATAAATAGGAAGAAGGCCCAAACATTTTTTACTTAGTATCATGAATACTGTGTCTGCCACACTGGGATTTCTAGCGTATTTAACATTAAAGTGAGAGCGCTCCTTCCTAAAACTTTGTCTTTACATGCTGGGCTATTCTAGTTTTCTCCTGTGTCTCTGGTCTCTCTGCTTCAGGCCTATTTCCTGGATTCTCCTCCTTCTCCAAGCCTATACATTTTTGCATTTATATTATTTGGCCTCATTTTTGATCCTCTTCCCTTTTTGTTATGTTTTTCCCCTACAAGGGTATTTTCTGTTCACATGAGTTTAAATGTTATTTATAGATGGACAATTCCTCAAGTGATATTTCTAGTCCAGGCTTTGCCTCTGATCCCCAGCCCATATATTCATTGCTTATTGCTATCTCCATTTAGACAACATCCAAATGGAACTCTTGATACTTTATCCTGCCCCTAAACCCAGCCTTCATCCTGTTCCTACTATTTCAGGAAATAACACCATCATTTTCTATCCATTTACTAAGGCCAGAACTCTGGGAGTCCTTCATGGAAAATTTGGTTGCTTTTTCTCATGGAATACATCCTTGTTCATTACTTTCCACCTGGGTTACTAAAATGCTTGCTTAATCTGTGCACTTATTTCTTCAATGAAAGGTCATCTGAAATCCATTCTCCACAGAGCTGTTGTGTGCTGCTCTGACAAAATGCCCCAAACTGGGTAGTTTATAAAGAACAGAAATTTTATCTCCTCATAGTCCTAGAGACACAATCGAGGTGCCAGCATCAGCTGAAGCCTCACTTATCAACCTGTGTGAGAAGAAAAATGATGCAAACTCATCCTTTTATATAAAGAACTCAAGTTTTGGAAGAATGAGCCCACTCCAACACTAATAGCACTGATCTATCCACCAGGCCACCTTCCCTTATGTTGTATCTCCCCAAGCCACAGCCATGAACATCCAATTTCCTTCATTTAAACTTTGGGAGAAACACTCAAACCTTAGGCTTTCATTTATTTATTTACTTGTATGTGTGTGTGTCTGGAGGTCAGAGTACAAACTTCAAGGTGTCTGTATTCCACGTTCTTTGAGACAGGGTCTCTTGCTGCTGCTAGTGAACTGTCAGATTAGCTGGCTCCTACACTTTGCTTGGATTCTCCACTTCACATTGTCATAGACACACTGGGATCACAGAGCCATGTGGACTTTACATCCAGCTTTTTTTTTTTTTTTTCTGGTTTTTCGAGGTAGGGTCTCACTCTAGCCCAGGCTGACCTGGAATTCACTATGTAGTCTCAGGGTGGCCTTGAACTCATGGTGATCCTCCTACCTCTGCCTCCCAAGTGGTGGGATTAAAGGCATGCACCACCACGCCTAGCTATACATCCAGCTTTTATGTGGGTTTGGGGAATTGAATCCCAGTCAGCAGGCTTTGCAAACAAGCACCTATAACTGCTGAGCCATCTCCCTAGCCCCCACCCCCACCTCCCTTACCCACCAACAAATTCCTCTTACTATTGTGCCTGGGTAGCCTAGGCTGGCCTGGAATTTATGATTCTACTGCCTCAGTCCACAAGCAGCTGGGAGCAGTGATCAGATTTGAAAAAAGTGCATCTCATAAGTTTCTAGATTCAAAATGTTTTGATGGGGTGCCATTATATTAAGTTCTATCTTGTCTCTATGATTCAAAGTTCTCCATGGTCCAGGTCCTTTCACTCCCTCTCTATACCTCCTTCCCTCACCTAATGCCTGTCACATCTACCTCATCACTATTCAATGCCTGAAAGACTCCTTGATTGATATATGGTTGACTTCTCTCATTTTTCAGTCTGTTTAGAGGTCATCACTTTCATGTAATCATGTGTTTGCTCACTTTTGTTTTCCACCGAAACATAGAGGCCAGGGATGTGAACTTTCTCCTTACTTGTAATCTCATTGCTTAGCATGGTGTCTGGCATGAGGTAAGTATTCAACAAGGACTCACCTACTAAATGAATTTCAAAATCACACAATAGATTACATGTAGAACAACAGCCAAAGCTAAAAATAGTGATTACTGTTACCATAATCATTTAGCCCAATCATGATCATATTTAACTTTCAGCCTGCCAGATGAACTTTTTAAATTTTACTTAATCAAAACAGAACTCGCTATGTATATATGACATAAATGTACTCAGTATTCTTGTCTGTATAGTGTGACTCTCACAGTTAATCATGTCTGATGCCTGTTGGCTCCCAATTCTTAAAAGGAGAAGGAATGCAGATTTTATTTGGGAAAGTTTTGGACAGCTTTGGCAAATTTGTATATTTGCAATGTTAGTCAAAAGCTTATACTTTTTTATTGGCCGTGATATCTGTACAGAGTCGATGCCTTAGCAAAAGTATTTATT
Source organism: Zapus hudsonius (assembly GCA_004024765.1). Lineage (NCBI taxonomy): Eukaryota > Metazoa > Chordata > Mammalia > Rodentia > Dipodidae > Zapus > Zapus hudsonius. The sequence goes on along the minus strand of PVHP010025307.1, from coordinate 2,721 downwards.
ACCATGTAAATATTATGGCTAGTCAGCCAAGGGATGACCATGAGATCATTTCATTAATTCTTAGGGCCAATCCTTGCTCAGATTGTTACTTCCTAAACTTTTGTTTTCCATAAAGTTTGTTTAGGCCTCATTGCCCTGGGTGGAAAGTAACAACACCAAGTTCCATCGTCTTTCTGGAGAGAGAGGGGGGGGGAAACAAAGACTATTTCTGAAGTTTTGTTGGCTGGTGCTTAAAAAAACAGCTGTAAGCAATTAACTGAATATTCAAGAATCCTCACATGAATGTCTATATACACACAGCAATGAGATGAGTAGAGTTCCTTTTTCAGTTCCTTTCGTAGGCTTTGGAATGAAGATGGGTGATTTAACAGAGCATAATTTATTCTCATAGGTAGAAAAATAGGGGCTGGAGAGATGGTTCAGCAGTTAAAGGCATTTGCTTATATAGCCCAATGGCCCAGTAATTCCCCAGGACCCACGTAAAGCCAGATGCACCAAGTGACACATGCATCTGGAGCTAATTTTCAGTGGCTAGAGGGCCTGGGGTGCCAGTTTGTGTTCTCTCTCTCTCTCTCTCTCTCTCTCTCTCCTCACCAATAAATAAAATTTTAAACACAAGTAGCCAAATAGCAGTACTGGATGGAGTGGACCTTTATATTTATTAACCCACATTTACTCTATAAAAGAAAGAGAGCAGGGAATGAAGGTGAATTATCAAGTGGTCACATCTGCCTGGCAAAGTGTTGGCTTTAAAACTCCTCCCCCAGCTCAGTTTTTCCCATTGCAATATACTTTCTCTCTGTAAATTTTCTGACTGAAGGAAGATTTTTCAAAGAACTTAGAACAAAGAGAGTAAAGAGAATTGCCAACTGGGCTGGTAAGAAGCATTCCCATGTCTCCGAGGCTTTATCCATGTGGATTACATGAGCCCTAAAAACCACAGTCCGAATTGTGTGTGATGACTTAGTCTCCCCCGCCCCCCCCACTGCACATCTGTCCTGGCACTAGCTCGGTGCCATCCTTGGGAGAAGTGGGAAAGCAGAGTCATTTCCTGTGTTCTGTGGTTCAGATCAAGCATGCCCGTTGAAAAAGATCCACTAAACACAGAAAACAGACTGGCAATAGGTGGGCACTGGCAGCCTGAGGAAGAAGATTTGAAATATTGTGAAAGATCCAGGTGGAGAGAAGTGAGGTGAGAAGATGGGCCTGTGATGTCTGGATTAGGTGTGATTGCTGACTAGGCCACAGGAGAAAGTGATGGAACTGCCTGCCTGTCTTCAAGTGTCAAATAGGAGCATAGGGCATGTCTCCATATCCTTATGAAGATAACATACATACAACACTTAACCCAATGCTCCAAACACGTTTGTTAACTTTTTATTGATAGCCTCCGTACATCTAGACCATATACCATAATCATAACCCCTCTCACCCTTTTCTTTTACCCTCCCCGTACCCCCTCCACTGAGTTCCTTCTTTCCAACTAGTCTCTCTTCTATTTTGATGTCATCATTTCTTCCCTCCTATTCTGCAGGTCTTGTGAAGGTAGTATCAGGTACTGTGAGGTCATGAATAGCACAACAGATCATTTTTGTGTCTGGAAGACGGTACTGCAAAGCACCCCTTCCCTTCCTTTGGCTCTGACATTCTTTCCTTACATCCTTTCTGCTGCAATGGTTCCTGGACTTGGAGGGTGTGAGTGATAGAGATACCTCAGTGCTGAACACTGCACTGTCACTTCTTCTCAGCGCTTTGATGTTTTCAATCTCCCCAGTGGTCACCGCCATCTGTCCTCACATGTCTTCAGGAGAGAATCAGATTCCATAGAGTGAACATTCAACCTTTTTGGATAGACCTGATGCTGCTACTGGGTGTCTAAGGAGGTGTCCAGGGCACTGTAGTTCAGTGAAATGTCAGTCCCTTCCCCTTCTCCCCTTGAGTTCATTACCTTCCATCAACTTCTTAATATATGCAGTGCTTCTCACACACCAGGAAGCCTGGTATCATCGTCCGCATGTCTGATGCAATGGGTATGAGGTAGCACCCTGGTACTACATCTCTTGCAAGCTCCCAAGTGCTTAGGAATCTACCTCTTTCCTAAGGCAAGAGCAGAGGCAATACATTATAAGACTACCCTCCCCATCTGGGAAGGAGCGATCCTTAATCCTCACCAGGACAGGGCTGGATGTCTTTACTCCCCACAGCTAAATAATGCTGAGGTTGTCTGTGAGCCACACTTGGATGTTAACACAGGTATCGAGCAATTGCTCCTGGTTCTCAAAGGATCCACATTCCCAGCTAATTCATCTCCTTTTGATTAGAGCCCTACTCAAATCTACACAAAAATCTGGGACATCTTCATTTCCTTAGACACTGATAGTGACAACCTAGCTGATTTCTTTTCTCTATTCCGCATGGATTTTAGTGCTTTTTCCTCCTCTACACACCGCTTTGGAATGCTGACCTCATTTTGAAATCAAAAACAGCAAGAAAATTACTAGGTCAACGCCTGGTGACCCAGACAGTGTGTCTCAAATGAAAAGCTTGCCAACGTATTTTCCAGTCCTCCAAGTTTCTCAGATTCTCATTATTTCATACAGGTGAAAACTTAGGGTAATCAATTAAACAGTAAATCAAATATTGTGATCCAAATATAGTCTAATGGGCTCAGTATGGGATACACAAAGGAAATATATTTACACAGGTCCAGATTTATGAATA
>PVHP010025306.1:0-25570 GCA_004024765.1 Zapus hudsonius | reverse complement strand
TAATTGCTCCTTTCTTGGTTTGCTGTTCTCTCGCAGTAGGAGCTGTATCCAGCCTATTCATGGCTGCAGACTGTGTTTCATGCCAATGGTCTGTTTACTCCAGTTATCGCCAATCAGCTTCCCCTGGCAGCTTGTGCATTGCCTTCCAGCCCTTCACGAACTGCCATCTGGGGGTTGGTTACCATTCCAGACCTCGCTGTGTGTTGCTGTTTTTACCTTCCTTTGGTTCTGTTTGCTTTTGCTTATTTGTTTGTTTAGTTTATTTGGGGGAGTTAGTTGTTTAAGATAGACTCTCACTATGTAGCCCAGGCTGGCCCTATATTCTCTCTCCCTCTGCCTCAACCTCTCAGATACTGAGGTTACAAGTGTGTGCCACCCTGCCTTCTTTTGTTTTAGTTTTTTCTTATTGTTACAGTTGGATCAAAACATGGAGGTTTGATACATATTTTCATTCTACTCCCCCATGAAATATCAGTGAATTAGTAGTGAAGGAATATGCTAGTTATTCACTACAGTAGTTATTCTTGTTCTGTGACTTCACTTTGTGAGGACACAAGTATCCTAAGACAACTACAGATCAAAAATATTAAATGGAAAGTTACAGAAAAATACAAACTTTCAAATGTATACTGTTCTGTGCAGCATAAAATCTCATGCCACAAGAGTCTGTCCTACCCTCTACCTAAATCACCCTTTGTCCAGTGTCCACAGTATGCACTACCCATTAGAAGCAGTATAGTGTTCATCTTAGTTATCAGATTCACACTCATGGTATCCTAGCATGTGTGTTCAAGTAATGCTGATTTCAGTTAATTATGTTCTCAAAGCTCCAGGGCAGTGACACAAGGAGGCAGTGGACATAAGTCACCAAGGGACAGATTGACTCCAAGACTATGTGGCAAGGAATACAGGAAGAACCATGGCATCCGTGGGCTTGCATACTCTCTGAAGTTTCAGGTATCCAGTGGAGGGAGGGGGTAATTGGAACAGATTCCCTACAAAGAGGACAACTGTGTGCACTCCCAATGACAAAATGACAGAGCAGGAAGTGACAGGGTGCAAGAGATGCAAAGACAGAACATGAACTAATTAGTACCTAGCCTAGCACAGAGCAGGAGATGACTCAGTTATGGCCTCACAAGCATAAGGTTCGGAGTTTGGATCCCCAGTGCCCACATAAAAACTGGGTGTCGCAGCATTAACCCTAACCCTAGTGCTCTGGGGGGTGATGCTAGGATCCCTGGGGCTTAAAGGCTAGCTTCAAGCCCACTCAGTTCAGTGTGAAAGCCTGTTTCAAACAATATGGTTGAGAGCAATTAAGAAATTTCTTAGACACCCAGTGTTGACCTCTAGACTCCACAGGTACACACATGTGTGAATGCACATCTACATCCACACATACACCCCCCCACACACCACATACACATGTGCAAAAAGAGGAGGGACTTCAGGAACTTCACAAGGCAGTAGAAAGAAAAAGCTGTACAATCTACCTTTGGAACTAAAAACTTGCAGACCAAAAATACGGGTAGAAAGCCTCTTTAGGGAGCATTTGACCACATATTGCCTTGGACTGACTGTGTGAATAGACAGTTCCCCTGTGTTAACCCCCAGAGAAATCATCTGTAAGTCTTTTCAGAAAACTTAAACCAAAAGAGAGATGTAATGATACAGGTATTTGATAGTGCCAAAGAAAACAGACTGCTCTCCAATAACCCCCAGCACAGCCATGCCCTTGCATGCAAAGCTTACTAGCGCTTTTGATATTTCTGTGTATCAATAGAGAGAAACAGCGAGCATTGGCATACTCTTCACTATACAGGGGGGAAAGGTACATAGCCTGAGTATTACCCAAAATTCTTGGAACCAGATGTGGTTCAGGTCTGAGACCTTTTGGTATTTTAGAATATTTGCATAAACATGATAAGAAATCTTTGGGATAAAACCTCAATTTAGATGATTCAGGGCTGTTGGATTTCATGGAGGAATTAGTTATCCATAAAAATGCAAGAGACCCCAGGCCCAAGAACTCCAACTTCAGGTTGTTGTCCAAGTTATCAAAGTATTGAAACCGTGGATTCAGAAGAGTAAATTATGAATGATGAGATTTAGTTGAGTGAGAGTTAAGAGAGAAAGCAAAACAGGAAAGCCCAGCCTGGGAAGGGGGAGAGGAACCCACATACAGGGATCTGTGGGGAAGGAGCCACCGGGTAAGGGGCTTATACACATAGAAAGCAAACAGGAAAGCACCCAGAGCAAAGAAGATACTCAGGCTAAAAGAAATTCTCCCCCTTTCCTCTTGGGGAGGAGGAGGGGAGGCAAAGGGAATCCCCTTTGCAAAAAAAAAAAAAAAACCAAGAAAAGAAAGAAAGAAAGAAAGAAAGAAAGAAAGAAAGAAAGAAAGAAAGAAAGAAAGAAAGAAAGAAAGGAAGGAAGGAAGGAAGGAAAGAAAGAAAGCCAAGGGCCCAGAGAGTCAGGGACCAAAAGAGTCAGGAACCAAAAGAATCAGGGCCACAACCAAGAAGCCAGGGCCAAGGGGGTTCCAACATACACATGGTTTATGAGGTTTTTTTTTTAATATTTTCTGTATTTATTTGCAAGCAGAGATATAGAGAGAAAGACAGAGAGTGAGTCTGGGTACACCAGGGCCTCTAGTCACTGCAAACAAACTCCAGATGCATGCGCCACTTTGTGCATCTGGCTTATGTGGGGACTGGGGAATTGAACCTGGGTCCTTAGGCTCTAGAGGCAAGTGCCTTAACCACTTAGCCATCTCTCCAGCCCAGGTTTATGAGGTTTTAATGGGTGAAACATCCAGTTAAGATGAGCCTCGTTATCAGACTCAGGGTGTAAGGAAGGGGCCTGATGAGTTGGAGGGCCAGCCCACGTGTGTGCTAACCTGAGGAAGCAGCAGGAAGTCGCTGTTGAGGGGACTGTGCCTGCAGCCAGCTTGGATGAGACTGGCTCAGATGCTGGTTCTGGTCCTGCCAGGTGGCATCCATGTTTCTGTGGGCCAGTCCCTAGCTAATTGCCTGCCAGGGAATAAAAAGCTATCTTGTTCCTAACCTATACCATAAACACACAATATATTTATATTCTATGTGTACCTTAGACCCCTAGCCTGAAGGCAATTTTATAACATATTGTTAATGGTCCTGCATTTTGATCACCACCTGTCACAGGAAGTCCGGTTTGAAATTTTCAGCTTCAGGTGTCATGTTAACACTCTAGACACTTTGAGCTTTTCAAGCTTTACAGGTTTCAGTTTTTCCAAATGACAAGTTCTCAAACTGTATAAGAAATAAAGAGCTTTTTAAAAAATTCAAAGGTCAGGGGAGAAGGCTGAGCAAGCAAGCCCTTGTGTGCCTGTCGTTCCTATGCTGGGAAGTCGGGGACAGGGAATTCCTGCAGCTTGCTGGATGAGCTCAAAAAAATAAAATAAAATATCTCAAAAAGTAAGGTAGTGAGTGATTGAAGAAGGCATCCAATGTAGACCTCTGGCCTCTGCATGCACACACATGCACTCACACATGTATGAACACATACACACACCCTGCTTAGACATATGCAAACAAGTCTACATTATCTTTATACTAAACAAAAAATTGTTACTAAATCAAAGGAAAAAAACCTAATTCAATGGAAGAAGCTGAAGAAATTTTAAAGAAGCAAAAAAGCTGAGATATTGCTATAAAAATGAAAATTCCAAAATTAAAAGATTAATTTTTTTTTAAATAGGAGGGCTGGAGAGATGGCTTAGTAGCCAAGGTCTGCAAAGCCTGATGACCCAGGTTCAATTCTCCGGTACCCACGTACAGCCAGATACACAGAGTGGAGCATGTATGTGGAGTTCATTTGTGGTGGCTAGAGGCCCTGGTGTGTCCATACTCTCTTTCTATTTCTCTCTCTCTTTCTCTTTTTTCTCTCTTTCTCTCTCTTTCCCTCTCTGTTTCTCTCTGCTTACAAATAAATAAAATCTAAAACAAAGAAACATGAGAGAAATGCAAGAAAATCTGCCAGAATTTCTAACCTAAAACATGTTCTCATGGTCCACAGGGAAGGAAAATGATCATACAAACCCATTCACTATGTCAGTTTGCCTGTAAAGTACCTACATCATGTGCCTGCGTTCACCAGAGCATGGCTTTTATAATCCATATGCAGAAGGAAACCTGTGCCGGGCCCGTGGCTTATTCTGAGCAGATTCTGTAGAAACCAAGTAGCAATTATTTATTTAAATACATATGCATGTCTCAACTTGCTAAATTCACTACACCCTTCCATCCCACTGACACCAAGGGTTAGTTATCATTCATTATTACAGTCGGAATTTTGATAATATACTATTTTTATAGTAGCAATAAAAATGAAATTGGTTTTCTATTTCCATGGAAGGAAAAGAAAATAAGAAAAGTGACTGTTTCACAGAAATGAAATAAATCTCTCCTCATAGAAGTGATGGATACTCCTATGTGCTTAGTCTGCAAAGAAAGCAGACATTCACACACTCTCACTTGTTTTACTTTAATTTTATGGTTTGAATTAACCCCCCAAAAATATGTTAAAAATCTGTCTAGAGCCAGGTATGGTGGCGCTTGCCTTTAATCCCAGCACTTGGGAGGCAGAGGTAGGAGGATTGCTGTGAGTTCAAGGCCATCCTGAGACTACATAGTGAATTCCAGGTCAGCCTAGACTAGAGCGAGACCCTACCTCAAAAAACAAAAACAAAAATCTGTCTAGATTGACCATGACCTTTTGCTATCTGCCATAACAATTATTCCTGAGTAACCCTAGGCAGGTGCCACACGGCCCCACACAACTAGTTGCCCAACATACTGTATATTACAGTGATGCTGTGGAGCTGTACCAACAGGCCTTGACCCCACTAGTGCCAGGAATGTGCCTTCCATCTTTGATACTAACAAGATAAAACACCTACATTCTTATTTGGATGAAGGCATGTTGGTCCTGAGCCATTAATAAGCTCCCATTGTCTGGTCCAAATGTTGGAGATTCCACTGGTTTTGATGTCATTCAGGACATACTTCTGTCAGTAAGACACCAGTAAATTGCACTTTGTGCCATCGTGTAGCCTGTCTGTCTGTTTCTTTGGTCTTGTTAGTTCAGAGCCTTTTCTCATAAACAGAAGTCAGATTGTTCTGGAAAAATGTCCAACCCACACAGTACCTCAGAATGTAACTGTAGTGCTGCTGCAGAAGTAATGAGTTAAGATGAGATCACGATGAAAGAGACTGGGTCCTTATTCAGTATGTCTGAGGTCCTTTGAGAAAGGAGTTCAAGAACATGGTGTGATTATGGAGGGGCGATTGAGTCATCCCGCCAGCAAGAGAAGACTGTGAGACTCCCTGGAGGCTTTAGAGGAAGCTTGTCCTTTGCTGACACCTGGATTGTCACCTCCATAACTGGGAGGGAATAACTTTCTCGTTGCCTGTTTTGCTGCCCAGCGGCAGGGCAGTAATGGAGCCCCCAACTCCCTCTATAGAGTTTCTGAACCTCAGCACTGGTGAGGAGAGCACAAACCCCTCTTGGAGATCTTCATTTGTCTCTTTGACTGAAGACTGCTGCTTTCAATTACTCTGATCCTGATAAAGTTGCAAACAATTCATTTCTAGCTATTCCAGGCAGGCAGAGAATTGCATACTGCCTGCATGGTGGAAGGCATTCCAGCCTCAATCTGGTTTGGAGGCTGGGCTCTCCCAGGAGGCGCATGCACACATTGTATACCACAGGGTGGACTGAGCCAGCACTGGGAGGGAGTCCTGAGCAGCTAGGAGGTAACAAGATCCAAGTGAACTAGTTGGAGTTAAAGATCCAAAGCGGCCTGGTGATTGGCTAAGAGGTCCTCTCAGTGTCATGGAACCCTTAGCTGGAACTGGGATCCAAGGCAAATTCTTGTGGAGACCAAGAACCTGGACTCCAATGGGGAAGCCCCCGCTAACCATGGGCCTACAGAGAGGCTACACCCATGAACATCTTACCAAATTAACAATGTTTGTCTCATTTAACCTGTACTGACATCATTCTCCATTGGAGATTCTGTTTGTATGTTTCAGAAGGCAGCGAGAACCATGGACAACCCAATCCCACCAATAGGACCTGAGATGATGTCTGACACCCAGGCAGGAAATGAAGCACCCTTAACTTACGATATAGAGCCCAAACAAAAGCTTTGAGAAAGAGGCAAGATGAGCAAGTGACCTACCTCCACAGCAAGTCAGATAACCTATGAAAGGACAATGGAGACAGACACCAGTGATAACCAGCACAATCCAAAGCAGAAATTCAGAGTCACTTAAGATCTCTACAATAAAGCAGACTTAAAACTCACCCACCATAACTCAGGGAACTGAGCAGAAGAGGGCGTGGAAAGATTGTAAGAGCCATGGTGGGGGAGAATATCCAGAGACATTGCCCCCCTCAGTAACAAAATACACATACACACACAGAGAGACAGAGAGAGAGAGAGAGAGAGAGAGAGAGAGAGAGAGAGAGAGAGACTGGCTACTGCTTGTACAATTCCTAACCCCCTATCCCATGGACTGTTCTAGAAATCCCACTGAGGAAGGCCCTCAGCGGGTTCTGGGCAGACAGCAGGGAAATGGGGGTAACATCACAAGACTGGTTCATACATTGTTTCTAATTATTAATAGTAAATAATTTTTTAAAAACAGATCCAAAGTGAAGGCATGAATGTGAAGATCATTCCAGAAAGCAAGGATAGGATTGAGGTCCCAGATTCAGAAGACATGGAAGGAGAACAATGGATGTGACAATTTATTCTAAGACAGGAATGGGTGGTCCTCTGAGGGGATGGGCACGGTGGGCCTTATTGACAAGCCCCTGTGGACCACAGCACAGCGCAGCGCAGGTGGCCTTCTGGCAGTTGACTCCTTCGCTCAGGGCTACTGTCAGAGGAGTCTGCAGCTCCTTGCTGCACATCACTTCAAGTGCTAATGAGCAGAGCTTCAAAACTGCACCTTATTCAGAGAGGCAGCGACCTGAGAAGACAGTGGGCCAACACCCCGGAGAGCTGTCTTCACAGTTACACGTTCACTTTGTAGTTCCTGGACTCACAGCCTCCCGAGTGCTGGGATGAAAGCCATGCACCACCATGCCTGGCCTTTTATACAGGTTTTAACTGACATAATAATTATATATTATGATAATGTGGGATGATCAAACCAAGCTTATTAACATTTCCTATCTCCTTCAACTGTTTCTTAAAGGGCCAGATAGTAATTATTTAAGCTCTGCACCTTCTAGTCTTTATTGCAACTACTTAACTGTGCAGTCACAGCATCATAGAGGCCTGGACCATGAAAACAGGAGGATATCATTGGGCTGGAGTGAAACTTAATAGACAGAGCACATTGGTGGCTGGTGAGCCCTGCTTAGATCACCTGGGACTTTCCTAGACGGGTGGCTGTCCACTCAGCAAATTGTGGTGCAGCAGCACCTGAAGTTGTGCAATTTTAAGAGACTCTCAGTGACACCATTGCTTCCGGTCTGAGGACCATACTTAGAGTAGCCAGGATCAGCACAGACTTTATTAGTCACTCAATAAATTCAAACTCTGAAACAGATTTCACAAGGAAACAAAAACTATTGCTTACCCATCAATCACTGCACTATGATAATGCCGCTTTATGTAATAGATTTTTAACCTTAAGCTGTGTCTTATTGAAATAAATTAACAGTATAATGTAGAGGATACTTGGCTAGTTAGTATTTAAAACTATTTCGCTTGGGCTAGAGAGATGGCTCAGCGGTTAAGGCACTTGCCTGCAAAGCCTGAGGACCCTGGTTCAATTCTCCAGTACCCACATAAAGCCAGGTGCACAGGTGTCGCATATGTCTGGAGTTTGTTTGCAGTGGCTAGAGGCCTTAGCATGCCCATTCTCATTCTCATTCTTTCCTCTCTCTCTCTCTCTCTCTCTCTCTCTCTCTCTCTCTCTCTCTCTCTCTCTCTCTCCCCTCTCATAATTAAATTTTTAAAAATACTTTGCTTGTCATAATGAAAACCATTATTTTGTATGATAACTAAAAAACTAATAAAATAAGCAAAAATACTTTGCTTGAATTAGCTGACTTTTATATCAATCAAAAGTCATGTGTTTCTTCATTCTATTAGAAATAAAGGTGCCAACTGCTTGCAATACAGGAATCAAGAGAACATGATGTCTGACTTTAAGCAGTTCTTATACATCTACAAGGAGTACGAAAAAAGACAGGGGTCCTGCAAGCTACAAAGTCAACTGATGGTCAAGATGTGCTCGCCTGTGAAATAGTGGCACACAGGCTATGTGGGTAATCAGTGGCTCTCTGGGTAGATAAGAAGCCTGCTCAGCGGGAAAGAACTCATACCTGGTACTCAGAACGAAATCAGAATCCTGTGGACAAAAAGGCCATCGACTGCAGGGAGAATCTCCCACTGGTCTTTGGCTCAGAAGATGTCTATACCCACCAAAAAGTATTTAATAACTAGGCTTATGCTCTCTGAGACATGCTGCTCTCACTCTTGGTTGGAGACTCTGCTTTTGCTTTTTTTCAGAAAGCAACAAAAACAAGGAGAACCAAGACTCATGAAGACAAGAAAAGATAGCCAACTGCCTAGCATGAAACAACCCATGTTCAGCACATCTGTCAGGGCCCACAAGACATTACAGAGAGGTGGCCATCTAAACATAAGTGCTGCTTTCACTGCTAGCCTGACAACCAGCTCCAGGGAGACGGCCACAGACCCTGAGAACACTCAAAATGCCTCAGCAGAAATTCAGAGGTTATAGAGAGTCTTATAAGACAACATCCAGGGTTCAGAGAATATTGTTGAAGAGGGGTTAGAAAGATTGTAAGAGCCGCCGGGTGAGGAGTGCCCCCTCCCTGCAGAGACTGTTTGATGAATCCATGACCCCACAGTGAACACCAATAACCCCGCTGAGGAGGGCCCTCAGTGGATTGAGAGGATTGGGGTTGGGGAGAGAGGATGGGAATATGAGCAACACTGGATAGGTTCATACAATAAAATTCATAACCAATAGCTCTTTCTGGCTGTTCATCTCACCTGGACCTCCACACCCCTGCTCTGAGGGCGGAATGCTATCCCAAAAAGTTATTTCTACATGTCAACCCCTGGAACCTGTAAATGTCACTTCATCTGGAAAGAGGCCTTCACAGATGTGATTAAGCTAAGAATCTTGCAATGTATTGTACCTGGGTCATCCCTGCAGCCTACATCCAGTGACAAGGGTCCTTACAAGGACACAAAGGAAACAGAGAAGAGCAAGGGATGATGTGGAAACTGAGGCAGAAACTGGGGAATGTGGTCACAAAGTCAAGGAATTTAGGTAGCCTCCAGGCAAGGAAGGCGCCTCCCCACACAGCCCCCTCCATGTCTCCTTATTGAACTTCTAGATGCAGAACCAGAGAGAAGAGATTCTGTGGTTCTGTGGTTCTGAGCCACCCAACATGTGACAGTGTCACCACTGGTGTTGGTATTGCTGGTAGTGGGGGGGGGGAGCTGACCAAACAAAACCAGGACATCGAAAACTGGGACTAAAGGACCCCACCCTGTAAGCCCCAGCAGAATATGTGTGCAATAATTGTGGAACCCCCATATTTTGAACTCAAATATCTCAGATAAATGGTCTGTTTATTTCTTTGGTTATTCAAAAGCAGGTAAAATAGATTAAAAATTATTTCCTTCTGGATATAGATCACAGTCATCACTAGAATTATGTAGCGTGTAAGATGGTCACTGGTAGCCTCTAAGCCCGGCAATATGGCTACTGTGAGCTGAGGTGTGCTATAAACATAGGATACACACCAGACTTCAGTGTTTTCTTTAAAAAACAGCATGCAAATAATGTTTATGTTATGTCGATTCCATTCTAGATATATAAATTATTACAACTAATGTAAAAAATCATAATCAATAAAAAAGAATTAAGGATCCAAAATTTGCTTTGCCTGGAAATATTCAGATCTCTTTACAGTTTTTAGAATGTAGAGAGGTGGTACTATCCAGTGCTGAAATTTCAAGTGTTTGTCCAACTCTCTAATGGACTCAGCATCCAACTTCTAGCAAGTCACAGTAACTACTTATGCAAATATGTCTTCATCCCTTCCCACATTGAGAGCAGGCTGTGATGTGACCAAATCTTCCCCAGAATCCATCACATGCAGTAACCCTGAAGTAACACTCACTGAAATAATCAATTCTTGCCATCTCCACTTGGATAACCAATAGACCTTCTCAACTCAATATATCCGAAACCAACTCCTGAGACCCACTACCCTAACACTTCGATGGCAACTCTTTCCTCCTGTTGCTCGAGTCTTCCATTTCTCTCTCTCCATCTCCAACCCAACTAACTCTGCTGGTTTCACTTACAAAATACATCCACCATCTGATTGATCACTTCTCTCCACTTCCATTTCTGCCACGCTGTCAAAGGATCACCTACATGACTGCAACATTCTTTCAGATGACTTCCCAGATTATAATCAATATGGAAGCCTAAGAGACCCTAAGGTGCAATCATATAACCTTCTACTTAAAACTTTACACATCATTCCCACTCACTCACAATAAAGTCCTTACAAAAGCCTATGAGATTCTTGTGATCTGGCCCCAGATCATTTTTTCTGAATTATTCTCCTCATTTATTCATTTTTAACCACTCTGGCCTCCTTGGGTTGCTAGAAGATGTCAACCACATTCCTACCTCAGAACCACTGTTCAAGCTAAATCTTCTGCCTGGAGCACAGTTTCCCTACCTCCTTCAATTCTTTGTTTAGATGTCATCTTCTTACAAGTCTTGATCACAATGGCTTCTACTTTTCCCCAATGTCATTCCTAATCCATTTACTCTGCTCTTCTTCGTCTTAGTTTACAGCTTGTATTACATCCTCATATTAAATAGCATGTTATTTATCATTCTCTGGCATGCATTGTAAACTCCACACGTGTAGGACTCTTGCTCTTTTCATCCTCTATCTCCAGCCCCCAAAGGAGTGGTTGGTGCACATTTGTCGATTTTTCAATGGTGTCTATCCCAGTGTCCAATAGAAGATCTTCTGTACCTCTAATGGCTTGTCCAGTAATTTGGGAGACGTCTCCCATGAGCTCATGAATAGCCATTCAGATCTTTGTCCTGATGGGTTCTAACATCACAATGGTTCTCTCCCCAAGGAGAATCCCACTGTGTAGTCCAGATTGGCCTTAAACTCATGACTCTCCCTCCTCCATTTCCCAAGTGCAAGGATTACAAATGTGCATTGCCATGCCTGAAGCAACTCACCTCTGCTAACAGGCCCATGGCCACCCCCTCCCCTGCCTGTGTCAAGGACCAAGCCCCCTAAAGCTCTGTAGCCAGGCTCTGCCGTGCTCCCTTCTCCCTTCCAGAGCTGAACACAGTATTCTGGAAGCAGAGGAGAGAGTGATGCTTCTAAGTTGTGCTGACAAGTGTATAAATCTGCTACTTAGTCCCACTGTCTCTCTGCTTATTAATGCTGTTCCTATAGGCTCACCTCAGTACTGTGGGATCCAAAACATTAAGGTCAAGTGAAAAAGCATGTAGGTAACAAACCAGACCTAACCTAAAGGCACAAATACTTGTAGTTCCGTTGTAAACACTAAATGAATAAAGAAAACCTTTCCAGTTGCATATTATTCAAAAGCTATTTGAATATACATGTTCTTATACATTATTCAAAAGCAGTTTTTCATAATAACAAATAAACCCTATGAAATGTTCCAGTGCCAAAGGATATATCAATATTAGATGAAGTTCATTCACAATATTTTATTTTTAAAAATTTAAAAGCAAGAGCTTTTCTATTAATTTTATAAATGTATACTTGGTGACCTTTTTTTTCTTTTTTGAATTACATCTAAATTCATTTCTTCATACTATAGTATTTCTGCTTTCATGGGAGGAAGTGGTGCTGGTAATGGTACACAGTGTGGTGGTGGGCACTGATATGGGTTGCTGATAATTAATATTTATAAGCGCGGGGAGTGAGAGAGAGAGTTTTGGAATCCTCCCTTCCCCCTCCTCCTACTCCGAGTTCTTGTCCTCTAATGCCAAAGAATTGTACACAGGGACAGAATTAAATTTTAGTTACACATTTATTCTAATTTAGTAGATCAGGAAAAGGGGAGTTGGATGGGGAAATTGGATGTGGGAAATCATAGTTTTCCTGCCACCAGTGTGGGGAAAACACGTGTCAGAGAGTTCACAGAGCTTTTACTATTTAGTTAGATAAACAGCCCAAGAAAAGATAACAGAAAGCTCCCTTTATGAGAAAGAGAGGTTCATGAGAGAAAGGTCTGGAGCCTGTCCCCCCTACCCCAGCGGGGTAGGGGTACAGGCCTTACCTCACTGAGGCCTGGGTCAGCAGCCGTCCTACTCCATTGCCATGTGTGGGAAGAAGAGGGCCTACTTCCTCTAGGGAAGCTAGTTTTGAGTCCTCCCCAGGTGAGTTAGAGGGACAGCTGATTGGTTCATATCTGACCAATCAGTTTTAGTACCTAGGTTGTAGCTCTAACTAGACACCTCCCATTCAAGGGGAGGGACTGGAAGGGGAGGAGCAGTCCCTCTACACACCTGACTGTCACAGCACTACTGCTTCTTTTCAACCACCTTGTCAATCAAGCAAAGCAGTTTGCAAGGAAATGATAATTGTTTGAGGTGATGGAGTATAACACATTGCATGCATGTGTTGAAATATCACACTATACCCTAAAGGGACATACAATTATTATATCAATTTAAATTTTTTAAAACATATTAAAAATAACATATATATGGCTATAAGGCAAAAAAGAAAACCCTGATTGGATCAGATTATCTGTAACACCTTTTGAGCAATATGTCTTCATGATTTTATGTTTAGGAGAAAAACAACTAATTTCAATAATTGGAAATTATTTACTCAGCATTTTCAAATTCAAGATCAATCAATTTCAACTTCAATTCACCTTTAAAAGTTCAAAAGCAATAACATATACAGAATTTTAAATTTCCACATATATAATCTGACAAGAGACTTCTGAGACATGCTACACCAGCATGATTATTCTAGTTTTATGGATTCATTCATTTGGTTATCCATTAAGCATCCTTCTTTAGTGTTGCAATGTGCCAGGTGCTGTGTTTCCCAACCAAGCAAAGTTACCTGTGGTGCCCACCTTTAAGCATTTGATGAATAAACTCTAAGATAATAGAGGGTTTGAGAGATGGCTCAATGGTTAAAGGTACTTTCTGGAAAAGCCTGCAGGTCTGTCTGGGTTGGGGATTCAATTCCCCCAGACACATCTGGAGTTTGTCTGAAGTGTCAAGAGTCCCTGGTGGACCAATATATTCTCTCTCTCTCTCTCTCTCTCTCTCTCTCTCTCTCTCTCTCTCTCTCAAATAAATAAAGATAATGATAATAAAAGTGTTGCAAATCTAGAGTAGAATTTTACACAGGAGGCATAGGAGGTAAAAGTCCATTTGGAGAAATGAGCTAAGAAAAGTTACCCAGAGGAAACGAGGCTTTCAGAAGACTTGAAAAATGGGTGGATATACATCCAAAAGGTAGATGGGACAAGATATTCTGAGCAAGAAAGGTAAATTTCTATACAGTGAAGCACAAGGCAGGGGGCACAGTGGGAGACCAGGTAACTCACTTTAGCCTGGGCACGAGTATGAGAACGAGAGCTGAGAAGAGGTAAGGGACAAGCTGATTCCTCCACTGAGGAATTGGGTTTTATCCAGCAGCAATGGAGAGCCACTCAAAGATTTTAGACAAACGTGTCACATGATTAGATGCGCATCTGACTGCAAAGAAGGCAGGGAAATGGATTTGCAAGCAGGCGAGAAGAAGATACTGTAAGGCAGAAAGAATAGTCGGTATCTTCCAGGCAAGGCCAGAAAAGAAATGAATTAGATCAGGCATATTGAAGGGGTCATCTCTGAAGGGGTAATAATGACAATAGTAAACACTTTTTCTCTAAGTTTAAAAGAAAAGACATGAAGGTAGATTCTAAGCTCACAAAAATTAGCCTTGTCTAGGTCAGGTAGTGTTGTGTAGGAGATGGGTACAGATATCCTTCCTAGGCCACCTGGAATGATTGTCCTTCCCTTCAATCTTCACTGACCACTTAGTACAAGTCACAGGAATGCTACTTACTGATGAGTCCTCATTCTTTCCTTCTCCATTATTTTACTTGGTGTTTCATCCTTATCACCACAAAACTACTACCCCAAAACAAGAAGAAAAGAAAATATATAATGCCAGGTGTATCCATTCCCTTTACCAGAGAATGCAAACATGTCTTCCATGCTCTGAGCTCTCTATCAGACTTCTGTTCATGCACTAGTGTGGTTTGAATGTGACATAGCTCCCATAGGCTCATATGTTTAAGCACTTGGTCACCCACTGATGAAGCTGTCTAGGAAGATTGTGGAGTCTTGCTAAAGTAAGTGAATAACTAGTGATGTGTCTGTCTCAAGATGTAACAGCCTAGCTCTACTTCCTGTCTGCCCTCTGCTACCTGACTGTGTTATCAATGTGAGCAGCCTGCCGCATGCTCCTGCCACCTTAATAGACAACACCCTCAAATCTTGAGCCAAAATAAACCTTCCTCCTCTAAGTTGCTTCTTGATAGGTGTTTAGTCACAGCAACAAGAAAAATAATGCATACATACTAAGAATATACTGGGCCAGTTCTACCTGTGAGGGAGTCTGTAAAAGTATTTCAGTTTTCCAAACTGAGGGAAAAATTAGATGGTAAATAAAATTGGATTAGCTTAATAAGATTAGATTAGTAAAATTCTACGGTAAGCAAAGAAAACTTAGGTGGGTGACTAGCCAGCTAACGGTATCTTCAGTACCATGTTTTGGTGATTTATTTTATTTTGTTTTTGTTCACTTTATATATTTTAAAATATATTTATATATTTAAAATATATTTATATATTTTATTGGGATGTTATTTATATTTAAAATGTATAACTCAGCAATTTTGAATAGATTCACAAAGCTGTTCATTGCTCCTCCCCACGTAGTTCTAGAATATTGTCATTACTCCAAAAAGAACCCACAGGCCCCTTAGCAGTCAGTCAGGTCTCATTCTACCTTCTATTCTACCTTCTATTCTATCTGTCATACTTTCTCCAAACTCTACATTCTCAGAGACCTGGGATCACATAGACTTTGAAAGAACATTCTATATATCTTTACTGCTTCATCTTATGATCAACCATGCCTAAATTTGACCATTTTGTTAGGCTCTTCAAATTATTAGTGTTTGTCTTTGGTGATTCTGTCCCACATTTCTATTTCATGATTTTTTTTATTTTACCTTTGTTAGATTTTTCTTTCTCTTTTCAGAATTAGTTATTCTATTTCTGCTTCTCACCAATGTATACTCATCTCCCTCATGCAAAGTACATACGGGAGACAACTGATTTTTTTCCACTATAATGTTATTTTATTTACTTCCCAAAGTTCAAGTATTAGTTAAAAGCTATGCATATTTTAAGGGATTAATAAAAAGTAAATAACATGAAACTGAGAAGTTTAAATGATAAAAGATATAAAAACTGAAAAGAGCATAACCTCAGAGACCATGGAAACAGAGACTCCCCTACTGCTTCTCTGTCTATGGTCCTTGGATATTTCCTGGAATCACCCAGCAGTGTTCACAATCTCAGGCTGCCCAAAGTTCACAGGTCAGAATATGCATAGATGGAGGCTAAGGGTCTTCATTCTCAACAAACTGTACATTTTCCTATGGTGTGAAACTGAGCATGACCAACTCCAAGAGTGAGAGAGATGAGAGAAGGCGGAGGAAACCAAACCTGAGCAAAATTCCTAAGTTCATATCAGCTTGAAGAAATCTCAGCGGTCTGCAGGCAGGACAATTCTTTCATCAAACCTTACCGATGATGCAGTCAGTTCTTCCAGCACACAAATAGATGTGTTGCCTCTTTGACGATGACCTTGGCATCTGCCACAAGTCACGGCTTCTTAGTAACATTCAGAAGCCTCATCCCCACACACAACAGATTTGGAGAGGTCTGAGCACCCACTAGAAACACTTCATAAAATAATATGTTTAATAAAATAATGTGTTTTTCTAGAATGTTTTCTAGGACCAGGTATCCATCATTTGGAGATTCCCTATGTGATTTGACTCCAATGATGTGTAGGAAAGGAGCTCAGGTGTTAGAAAGATGGAACTCTAGGTGACTGTGATAAAGATATTGTACCTGGAGCACCAATTCTGTAGTGAGAGGACCAGCCACCTCAATCTGATATGGTTGTTGCTAATTAATATTTGTAAACAACACGGGGAGAGAGAGAGAGAGTTTTGGAATCCTCCCTTTCCCCTCCTCCTACTCCAAGTTCTTGTCCTCTAATACCAAAGAATTGTACACAGGGACAGAATTGCATTTTAATTACACATTTATTCTAATTTAGTAGATTAGGAAAAGGGGAGTTGGATGGGGAAATTTCCCAGTTATCATGTGGGAAGTTATAGAGTTTTCCTGCCACCAGTGTGGGAAAAACACGTGTCAGAGAGTTCACAGAGCTTATATTATTTAGTTGGATAAACAGCCCAAGAAAAGATAACAGAAAGCTCCCTTTATGAGAAAGAGAGGTTCATGAGAGAAAAGGTCTGGAACCTGCCCCCCTACCCCAGCCATCAGCTGGGTTAGGGGTACAGGCCTTACCTCACTGAGGCCTGGGTCAGCAGTCCTTTTACTCCATTGCCATGTGGGGGAAGAGGGGCCTACTTCCTCTAGGGAAGCTAGTTTTAAGTCCTCCCCAGGTGAGTTAGAGGGACAGCTGATTGGTTCATATCTGACCAATCAGTTTTAGCACCTAGGTTGTAGCTCTAACTAGACACCTCCCTTTCAAGGGGAGGGGCTGGAAGGGGAGGGGTGGTCCCTACACACACCTGACTGTCACAAATCCACACTCACAGCAGCTGATGAAGGAATACTGGCCTAGGGGTAATAGTTCACATCATCATGAACTTGCCTAAGGGGAAGCCACTGCCTTCACAGCAAAGCTGGGCAGAGGTGGTCCTAAAATTCCTAACAGAAGACAATACGTTTTATCATCCATCAAGCAGAAAAGTGAGCCAGTCATAAGTAGAAACTGGTTTACTGTTGGATTCCCTTTAAAAGAGGTGCCTGAACACAAATGCTTGACTCATTCTTGCTTCATGCATACTGAGAATGGAGAATTGGAACTTATTTTGTTATTTCCTCCTGGACACAAATTGCTGAACTCTCCATCCGGTTCTGCTTGTATGGCAATGTTGAACTGGCCAATCACACCTTTTGAGATGGTTTATATGTTGGAACAAAGAAAGTCGTTCGATGGGTCTGAATAAGAGAACATAAATCTGGATAGAGCCCTCAATTAGGTGTGGGGTTTTCTTCCTCCCCTTCGCCTTTTAGATGTCACATTGACTATGAAGAAGTCTAAAATAATTTGTATTCCCAGATTTTTTATTATCTGTGTCTGGCATTTGGCTCTCCAAGAGCTGATTTATCAGAAGATTACAGTTGGGGTCCAGGGTCTGTTTCTTAGCTGCAGGCAGTTCCCACGGGATGCTACTAGTGCTTTGTCAGGGCATGCAGATATTTGTGAGATT
This sequence comes from Zapus hudsonius, assembly GCA_004024765.1. Classification (NCBI taxonomy): domain Eukaryota; kingdom Metazoa; phylum Chordata; class Mammalia; order Rodentia; family Dipodidae; genus Zapus; species Zapus hudsonius. Next base: position 7,893 of record PVHP010025306.1, on the reverse strand, counting down.
TGAGCCTGACTAACTGCACCTGAAATGGGAGCTGTCTGGCTCCTATCAACAGGACTGTCTGCAAGGCTAGAAAGTGTGGATCTGTGGCTGGAGGTGGAAGGGTTAGAAACATCTTGAGTTCTTGAGATTTGCCAGGCTGGACACGGGAGAGCACAGAGCGGCATTATTGGGACTGGAAATTGGAGAGTTTACACTGCAGTGACTCAGAGAGCTCAGAAACTGGAGGTTTCGTGAAGGTCAAGCGTCTGCAGGGACCACCCCTCCCCTTCGAAACCCCACCCCTTCCATCCCTCCCCTTAGCGCTACAACCTAGGTGCTAAAACTGATTGGTCAAATATGAACCAATCAGCTGTCTCTCTGACTCACCTGGGGAGAACTTAAATTAACTTCCCTAGAGGAAGCCGGGTCTCTTCCCCCACATGGCAGTGGAGTAGAAGAACCTCTGATCCAGGCCTTAGAAAGATAAGGCACGAATGACCTGTTCATACTATTTAGCATGGAAGGTGATGGTCATTGTAGAACGTCACACTAGTCTACATTTTGACAAATCTTGGCTGTGCTGAGGCTTCCTTGCTGGTTCTGATGTCTGTAGGTACATCAGCATCTCCTACAGGATCTATGGACTTGGTGACAGTGGCTGAGGGTTCCAATTCCAGGCTGACTATTGTCTTGCAGAAGGCAAGCGAGAAGTTCTTGCATTCCTTTGTTGCTCCGATGAGTGCTGCTGTTTGGAACTTGCTGGAAACAGCTTACATTGACCATCTCCATGCAGGCATTCTCCTCAGTCCCCTCTCTAGGCCCCAGAGAAGAGAAAGAAGAGAATTACAAGTCCTGAGAACCTTAGCCTCATTGACTTTCATCTTTAGCGAAGCTGTAGTAGCCTGGTCTCCAGGGCGGCCTTCTCTCCCAGCCTGCTCATCACAGTTCTTAAGACCTCCTCCACACTCCTGCTATGGACCCCTCCCACATCCAGCCCCACCCAGGCCAGACAGCAAATGCCACTCTCCCAGAAGAGGAAGTTGGCTCAGGTCTCCCGGGCCCAGTGACACCTGGTACTCAGGAGCTGTGAGGAGGGGCCAGGGCCAGGGCCAGAGGAAAAGCAAACTTCTGACAAGTGGAACAGCACTGGGAGAAATGTCACAAAGAGACCACAAGAGTGATAACAGGCGCTGTCTCTGTGAATATTTAAGTTTCAACAGGATGTTCAGACATTGAAAAGAGAGGATAAGTACTTATAATTAATTACACTTTTCTAACATAAATGGCCTAGGAAGGAGGGGAAGGAATTTCTTGCTTTTGACAGGGAGAATTTAGCCTCTTTTGGATTTACGTTTGTCCTCCCATATCTCAGAAGGTATTCAGCTTTCTGATCTTTCTTTTTAAAACTCTCTGGGAGATTCTAACAGTTGGTTAGACTCTGAATGACTCTGAATGGGGCAGCCAGCTGGGAGCATCACAGTCACTCCACAAAACTAAAAGACATAACCATTAATCAGAGGGGAGGGCTGACCACCTAGGCATAAGGGCCCTGTAGAGTGTAGAAAGCTTAACCCTAAAATCATGGGCACCGGCTGGTAAATCCCAGGCCAGAACTGTGGGTTGCTCCCCACAATGAGCTGTTGGCCCCCAAAACAGTGCAGGCCATTGCCAAAAGCATTTGGTTACCTGCCAGAGCTAAAAATAAGACCTTATTGCAAAAGATACCACAGGCCATGGACATGAGTGGGGAGAGGAGCTGGTAACAGTGGGGTGAACGCCCAAAGCTTTACTCACTCTACTTCCCCCAGAGTTTGTATCTCAGCATGGCAAAGAATTGGACAAACTTAAAGTCACCTTTTCTTCATCACACACATTTATTTCAGACTGGAGTAAGTTTGGAGGATTCTGGAGTGAGATTAGGGAAAGTAGCCCACACCTTAATTAAAGGAAATGAGAAGGTACAGAGATCTCCAGCCACTGGTGTGGAGAGAGCATGAAGGAGAGGTTTTAGCAAAATCTGTGCTGCTCAGCCACACAGGCAGAAGAAGGACGGATATCAGAGGGCTCCCAGCATGAGAAGGAAAGGTTCATGTGGGAAAGAACTCCAGCCTCTCACCACATTAGGCTATGGTGAGGGGTCCTTACCTAAGCCCTAGAGATTCAGAGGTCCTCCTGTTAGCCTGCCATCTGGGGGAGAAGGGCGGACTATATGTTTCAGGTGACTTATATGACTTGGACCAGGTAAGTCAGAGAGAGAGCTGGTTGGTCCATATCTGACCAATCAGTATCAGAATTTGGGTTTGAACTCTAGTCAGAGACATCTCCCAGGGGGTCAGGCATGTAATTTGTGGAACTTGCCTGAAAGAACGTTTTAACTCTCACAATAATCCCTCTGAAGAAATAACCCTAACTGCTATTAGGATATTGTGTTACAGAATCCAAACTCAAAGAAATCACCAGAAAAAAAGTACATATATGTTGCTAAGAAAAACAATCAAATAAGAATAACCATTTTCAGCCTGCAGGAGGCAGGGCAAAGCTCCGACTGGGGAGGGGTTAAGGAGGGCAATGGCAACAGTGTGTGGGGTCTCTCTCCTAAATTCCCACAGACACAGGACATCCTGAGATGATGCCGGAACCCAGAAGCAAGGCAACTCCCTGCTGGCTAGCCCTCATAGTGCTGGAAAGTGCTATGCCAGGTGCTGGAGGATAATGACCACCCATAACACAAACAAGCAGGGGTCCTGCAAGCTACAAAGTCAACTGATGGTCAAGATGTGCTCGCCTGTGAAATAGTGGCACACAGGCTATGTGGGTAATCAGTGGCTCTCTGGGTAGATAAGAAGCCTGCTCAGCAGGAAAGAACTCATACCTGGTACTCAGAACGAAATCAGAATCCTGTGGACAGAAAGGCCATCGACTGCAGGGAGAATCTCCCACTGGTCTCTGGCTCAGAAGATGTCTATACCCACCAAAAAGTATTTAATAACTAGGCTTATGCTCTCTGAGACATGCTGCTCTCACTCTTGGTTGGAGACTCTGCTTTTGCTTTTTTCAGAAAGCAACAAAAACAAGGAGAACCAAGACTCATGAAGACAAGAAAAGATAGCCAACTGCCTAGCATGAAACAACCCATGTTCAGCACATCTGTCAGGGCCCACAAGACATTACAGAGAGGTGGCCATCTAAACATAAGTGCTGCTTTCACTGCTAGCCTGACAACCAGCTCCAGGGAGATGGCCACAGACCCTGAGAACACTCAAAATGCCTCAGCAGAAATTCAGAGGTTATAGAGAGTCTTATAAGACAACATCCAGGGTTCAGAGAATATTGTTGAAGAGGGGTTAGAAAGATTGTAAGAGCCGCCGGGTGAGGAGTGCCCCCTCCCTGCAGAGACTGTTTGATGAATCCATGACCCCACAGTGAACACCAATAACCCCGCTGAGGAGGGCCCTCAGTGGATTGAGAGTATTGGGGTTGGGGAGAGAGGATGGGAATATGAGCAACACTGGATAGGCATGCAAAAGAGGGGAGGGAGAAAGAGAGGGAGGGAAGAAGGTGGGTGAAAGGCCCAAGGGGACAATCTGAAATTAATTTTCCTTTTTCTTGCAGAACTTGATAAATATTTTACAAGTATTTTTAATGTTGTTTTAACAGTTTTCATACATATACATATCTTAATCATAGTCCCCTCCCATTATTTTCTTCAGTCCTCAGCTCCTTTCCACTGACCCCCTTCTCTTTTCCAACTAGTCCCTCTTATATTTTGATGTCATGCTTTAAAAAATATTTATTTATTTATTTATTTATTTGAGAGAGAGAGAATGCTTATACCAAGGCCTCCAGCCACTGCAAACGAACTCCAGACACATGCACCACTGGGCAATCGAACTCAGGTCCTTCTGCTTTGAAGGCAAACACCTAACGGCTAAGCCGTCTCTCCAGCCCCTGATGTCATGTTTGCTGGCCCTCCTCTATCATCCATGACAACATGTTGAGGGGCCCAATAGGATGTGTAGGTAATGACAGCTCTGTGAGGTCATCAATGCACTGGCCATGTTGTGTCTAGAAGACAGCATTCCAAGCACTGGTCCCCAGCTGTTGGCTCTTCCATTCCATCTGCGCCTCTTTCACGATGTTCCCTCAGCCTTGCCACACTCAGTGCTGACTACTCAACTGTCCCTTCTTCTCAGCACATTGGTGAGTTTTGAGTCTTCCCATTTGTCACCACCATCTAAAAATAGGAGCGTCTCTGAGCAAAAGTGAAGCAAGTAGGACTAATGTGTGGGCATCAACATAAATATTTAGGGGCAACTTAGTGGGCATAATAAATCCATTTAGCCAAACAACAGTAATGGCTTTCCCCCTAGGAAAACATTCCCAGCCATAGGCTTTCCTATATATATATATATATATATATATGTGTGTGTGTGTGTGTGTGTGTGTGTGTGTGTGTGTGTATATATATTTATATATATATGTGTGTGTGTATATATTTCCTTTACCTTTTTTGACAGCATCAAAAAAGCCCAAGGACGTGGTCCACACCTTTAGTCCTAGCACTCAAGAAGCAGAGGTAGGAGGAGGATCACTGTAAGTTCAAGGCCAACCTGAGGCTACATAATGAATTCCAGGTCAGCCTGAGCTACAGTGAGACCCTACCTCAAAAAAAAAAAAAAAAGCCCAACTAATAAAAGCAAACATTCAAGGATTATTTGTTGAATGAGTATTATTTCAACTAAAGATAAACTATAAACCAGAAGGCTCTGTGGCCAAAAGAAAGTCATATTCCAGCTTTCATTTTTGGCTCAATTTCTCAGATTGCCGAAGCTTCCCTTTTAAGGCAACAAAACATTCCTCTTTGCCCACCTCTTCCTTCATCTTTCATATCCATAATTATGCTTCTCAGATCTGCTCTCACCTCTCATGGCGTTTCTACCCTGATGCCCACTGACTGCTGCACCCGTGCCTCCTCTGTCCTTTTACAAACTGCTGCCCTTGAGAGTTCTCTGGCTGGCAGCCATCAAAGCACCCTTCGCTCACACATCCTTGCGAGCTGTCAGAAGGACGGTCTCTGTGGGACGCTCTATTACTGCCTGCACCTCTGAATGACGCTTTTTCTTTTTCCTTCACTTCTGTCTCCTGCATTTACAGTTTTGAGGTCATCTCCAAAAACCTTCTGTTCAGAGCCCAGGTCTCTCGAAATAATCATCCTAGTTTCCACTTCTGCCAGAGAGAAGGTTAGACTGGAAAGGCACTTTGAAGATGTTTTCATCCAACTCTGTCCCTTTGTAGAAGAGAACAGGAGGCCGGTGAGGTGTGGATGTGAGTGTAGGCGGGTCAGCGCCAGCACACAGCCTGAGGTTCCCTCTACTGGGAAGCATTCTGCCAGACTACCCGCTTTCTTCCATTTCTGCTTGTTCTCCTTAAGGGCCGCACTGAAATATTTCACTCAAATGTATGTGGTACTTGCAGTCACCCATTTTCCTTCTTGTTTGGGGTGGGGTTTTTTTTGCTTTCATTTGTTTGCATGCATGTGTGGTGTGTGTATATGCAAGTTGTCACACGTTTGGGTGTATGTGTGTATAGAAATGTATGTGCACGTGTGTACAGGCTATGAGGCACAGACCATGAGCTCAGGTGTTATCCTCAGGAACACTGTCAACTTCTCTTATTGGCCTGGAAATCCCTTAATAGATTAGGCTGGCTGACCAGTTCCAGGGATCCTCTCACCTCCACCTCTCTGGTGCTGGGATTGTAATTGCATGATATTTTATATGGCTACTTGGGAATGAACTCAGGTCCTCATGCTTTACATGCACTTTACTCATCTGTCTCCCTAGCTCTCACTTATTATTCTTTAACCTCAAGGGAAAGATGCTGCAGAATTCTCTTGCTAACAGACTCTAAGCTGGGAGTTGTACAGAGCGTTCTTTTGGGAGTGCCTTAGGCAAACACCCATGGGGGCAAAAGTAGGAATGACAAAGAGAAAAGTCAACTTGCAAAAGCCCCAAGAGTGGTGGCAGGTCCATGGAGGCTTTCTGAAGCTATAGTGGCTCTTTAGAGTTGTCCCTAGGCAGAAGCAAATGACTGTCGCAGGCATTGGACAGGACCACCCCAGAAGTCACAACCTTGGGCTGGCAGCCCTAGGGAATCAAGCTATTCCTAGAATGGCTGAGAGCTGAAAGCGGTGTAATAACAATCCCCCCAAACCAAGTGCTTCCTTTAAAGGTGTTCATCTTCCAGGGGCTTCACGAGCCTGCCACAGGCTTACACACACACACACACACACACACACACACACACACACACACACACAAACTACACTCGAGGATAGCCTGTACCACTGCCTGCACTATCTTAGACATTACTCCTGACCCCTCTCTTATGGAGGTCAGAGCCAAGTGGGAGAAACAGTTAATAATCCAGAAGATGACATGAAGGGGGAAATTGCATGCATAAAGGCCAAGAGACACACTTGGTGATGCAGAAGCATGCACAGGGCCTGGCTGCCCCAACTAGGGAGCACCCAAGGGACACAGTGGAGGGGCAGCACAGCCTCCAGGCCAAGGTCTCTGACTACGTTACACACCTCCCCATCTCCATTTCTCCATTTCCTTCTCTCCCTCTCCCTCTCTCTCGTTCTCTCCCTCTACCTCTACCTCTCTCTCTTTCTCCTTCTCTCTCTTACTTTCCCTCTCCCTCTTCCTCTCTCTCTACCTCTCTCTCTTTCTCCCTCTCTCTCCCCCCTCCCTCTCTCTCCCTCTTCCTCTCTCTCTCCTTCCTCTCTCCCTCTCTCTCCCTCTCCCTCTCTCCCATGCTCTCTCTCTCCCATGCCTTCTCCCTCTCTCTCTCCCTTCCCCCCTCTCTCCCCTCCAGTATCTTTTGTACGAATTCAATCCCCTTCACTGCACTTTTCACTTATTCAGACATTTTCCTCATTTGTTCGAATGTCTACAGACTGATTTTTCTTCATCTAAAGAGCCGGTCCCTCAGCTCAGCTTAAGATAAGCTTTAAAACCTAATTGTTGCACGACATTTTTGCACATTTACTTTGATTGCACACCTGGCAAATGGCATTTTCCAGGGATCTATAGACTTAATGGGTTCAGGCTTCAAATATGTACATAATTAAATTTCTGCTCTTAATAAAAAGACATTACAGACTAGGTGCTAAGTAGAAATGAAATCCCACATAGGAAGGGGAGAGCGAAATAGAGTCAGTTAACAAGTATTTTCTCCGGAGATTTCGAACAGGTTATGTTGCCAATACTAAAAGGTTATGTTGCAAAATTTACAAAGAGAATATAATCAGAAAATGCAACGTTGGGGAACTTAAAATGCTGGGAGGTGCTACAAAACAAAAGGAAAGAGGGGGAAAAAACGACTTGTTGCACTGGAGGAAAGTAACACAGAGTGCATTGAAAATAATTGGCTAATTGTCAGCGTCCTGGGGCCCCTGACTGTCTTGGCGAGCTGGGGAGCCTGGGATCAGGGATAAGCTGGGTGTGCCGCCTGGTACCCCGGGGACTCCCCACCCACGGTGAGAGCTGGAGCGAGTGAGAACAAAGTCTGGCCCGCAGCACCACCCAGTGCTTCCAAGCCAGGCACCCTGGCCACACACTGGCTGGCAAGTGACAGATGGAAATGTCCCGAAGCCCTTGCTTGTCTAGGCCAAGGAAAGCCTGTGCCTTGCTGCTGAGCCTAGAGGGCCTCCGGGCTGGGTGGGGAGGTTAGCAATCATACAGAGACAGGTGGCAAGCCCCAGCAGCCTCGGATGGTGAGTCAGGGGTGCAGAGCCACTCCCTCCCTCCCTCAAGTGGGAAGAGGAGGACTCTGATCGGTCTGCTGCCTCCCCCTGCAGGGGTTGGAAGGGCCTGGGACAGAAGCCAAGGCTGCTTCCGGTGCTTTGAC